>BQNB010021469.1:653-41433 GCA_026074375.1 Tanacetum coccineum
ACTTTCTACAAAGTGACATAACTCAATTATTCATAAGCAACATTTACCATTAGTAAATTAGCCTTCATGAACATGCTCTTGAGAAAAGGCACCCAAATGGTCAACTAAGCCTTTAAATGCAGGCTTCATGTCTTTCTAATTACAAAGACAGCAACCCTTATGTCAAAGTATTACATACGCACAACCTACCATGAGCAGGTTGTTGCTAGATAGCTCAATCGATAGTTACTGGCTATATGTGCACCACAAAACACAGGTACTTGTTACCAAACAATCAAAGCTATGCCAGGCTTTCGATTACATAATCTCTATTTAAGACTGATACGTTGAACGGCTACAATGCCATCGCTATACATTCTTCATGTTTAACTAATCATTAAACATAGGAATAACAACACCATTCAATAAATTGGATAAACGCTTATTTCATTAAGAGCTAACTGGTCCTACACCTTAGCTAAAACCCATGCCATCATGCACTTGTAACAAAACCCAAGCCATCGCGCATCTGGTAAATGAACATAAGCCTTCGCGCGCCTGGTAACAACAACCAAAGTCAAATACGCACTTGGTAACCAACAAAATAATAAACTAACGAAACAGTTGGTTTCATTATACAATCCAGGGTAAACCACCCTGACGAATCAAAAACCCGGGCCTATATAAACCAGGTACATCTCAAACACAATAATAAGTTAACAAACTAGTTAATTTTATTTTTTCTCAAAAATTGGTGCAACACCCTTACAATATTACGAAAACCCATAACGTTCTTGGTACATACAATCTTGACTTATTCAGTGTTACAAATATTCGTCTACACGTAGCTAATATGTCCTACAAAGACAATATTTACAAAAATACGACATGATGCTACCTCCTTGCTGGTTTAAAGGTAACTCAAACCAAGAGCAAACCTAAAACTAAGCCAAAAAGTATCTTCAAGTATTATGAAGGATTGAATTCACATAAAAGTCATAAAACCTCAGTCCAACTTTTTAATGCAAGCGCTTATTTAGGCATGCATCAGCGAGTTTTGAGAACCTGAGTAACGTCCCTAGCCCGTAGCAGCAGCTAACCGGGAATTGGCTTTCCATACCTTGCGTGAGCCGGAACATGCTTTTCACTATTAGAGAACATGTGAGAAATCCGGACAGGGACAACGAGGAAAAAGAATGTGAACATCGTCAGCGCACCAAATCCAGATTAGGAGAGTCTAGTGAATGGGACTAGGGGTGTCAGTAGGGTCAGGTTGACCCGACCCGAACCCGAACCCGATAAGGCTTATCAGGTCGGGTTAAATCATGTTAAAAAAATCTTGTCGGGTTGTTTTGACGCGAACCCGATAACCCGATAGTGTTACCGGGTCGGGTTCGGGTTAAATGATTAATGTTATCGGGTTATCGGGTCAACTCGATAAGACCCAAAAATCATTTTTTTTATTTTTTAAATAATAATTTTTAGAATACCATGAAGTTCATATACAATCTAATTCAATTCTTCATGATATATTGTCCAAATGTGTGGTCAAAGTGTTTATTTTAAGAAATAATGGTTATCATCTAACCACGTTCTTTGTTTTCGCTTATCTCGTTGTCTTCACAGCTGAGATACTTGTTTATAAATCAACACAAGTTTGACTACTAGAAAATTTGAGTACAAAGTTAACTTTATGAAACAAGAAACGAAAATAAGTCTGATAATTATTATGCAAGTCCCCTTAGCAAAATCTCATTCTTCATCCCTCCACCTAATGTATAAAATTGTGTCTCTTAAACCAATTTCACATTCTTTGTTGGGATTCTAGATTTGATGAGACAAAATAAATAAAAGAATGAAACATAAGGACTAAATCTAGCAGATTAGAATTCTACAAGCTGGTGGAGAATTATGGAAGATTTGGTCAAAGATATCAAAAGATGAAGATCTCCTTAAGAAGATAAAGATAACAGAAGATATTTCTTAATGTTTAAAAGATTTACTTGTTTATATCTTTATGTTAACTTCCTTTGTAAGTCATGATCTCTCTATATAAAGAGATCATAGACACATAGTTTTAGTATCCAGAAAAGTGTGTGTACACAGAAAAACGTGTGTGTGTGTGTGTGCAAGAGTTAGAGATATAGACGTCAATAGTGGTGATGTAGCCTAAAGGTAATTAAGGTTTTCCTTGATCCCTGTTACTGTTAAAGATAGGTAATTGTATTATTCTGATCAAATAATATTGAGGCTTGGTGGAAACGTTTAATGATAAAACCTTGTTTGATAATATACTGTTCTTTATTATTCCGCTGCATATTTATATTATCTGTAAAACATATCCTAGATGAGTCTATAACGATCTCCACAATTGGTATCAGAGCCATGGGGCTTGTGATATCTAGGATCTACAAGGTTTTTGGTATCGTGTTCTTGAAGAAAAGAAGGTACAAATTTCTGTTTTGGCGTTTTGAGCAAATTCAGGGTGATTAGGGTTTTTTGCAAACCCTAATTCTATAAAAACAGAAAATTTATAGATGACAGTCTGGTGATTCGTAATGATGCTTATGATTTATGGTGTTGTTGATTGATTCGTGCCCACAAGTTGTTTTTTATACCGACAAAGCAATAGTATTTTTACATATGAAGACGATAGGGTTTCTCCAAACCCGAATTCGAATAATGGCAAGATGACTTCATGCAATTCAGAATTATAAGGTGTCCTCCTACTAGCATTGGTGAGGTTGATCTATTGATCAATGAGAACCCAAATTGTTTTTTTTTTTTTAGTAGAGATGCAAAGGGCAGCAAGTGCACATGATTGATGCCAAACTGTTTGGTCGCAGGTGTAAAGAATTAAATTAGGGTTTGTCATAAAAACCCTAAATCACAACTTTGACCTTAAATATATTTGTTTGTGTTATGTGATACTTGATGAAAGTTATACCAATAAAAAATACATTTAAAACTCAATCCATTCATATATTTTGCATCAAATATTACATAACACAAACAAAAATATATAAGGTCAAAGATAGAGAAGAAAGACTTCAAAAAGTCAAAATGGACATTTAATGTGAGACAGAGGGAGTACTACTATTAGATTAGTGACACTTTAGTAACAGATTAGTGACACTAAAAAGTGTCACTAAAAGCTAAGGAGGAGGAGTATTCAAATTAGTGACAGTTTAGTGACGGATAAAGTGTCGCTAAATAGTATAGGAGGAAGGAGAATCCAAATTAGTAACACATTAGCGACAGATTAGTGACAGATAAAGTGTCGCTAATTGCAATGAGAGGAAGGAGAATGCACATTAGTGACAGATTCATGACAGTTTTATGATAGTTAAAGCATTGCTAATTGATAAATTTATGTTAGTACTGCTTATCTATAGAGTTAGTACTGCTAGGGTTTTTAAACCTATTTACTACTGTTATTGTTTGATTTAATGTGCGAAAAAGGATTATTGTTTTGAATAATATCAAGAACGAGTAGCAGCAATAGGTGTTGTGGTCATAGCAGATTATGATTTGATATAACAAGAAGAAGTTTTAGTTGTTGTTGTATTGATACTGGTGGTTAGAAAAGTTTATACTGGCAATTGTATTTTAGTACTGCTGGCTATGAAAGTTTGTACTGCCAGCTTTGCCCATTATTGGATAACGCACAGAAGGATGTCAGACACAACAGTAAAAATCAAGTTTGTTTTTGGTTTTCACTGTTAAGTTTTTGGTCTTGATTTACATGTTCTTAACAGATTTAAAGGCTTGTATTTATTGGATTAATTGGTTACGAAGAAGGTTAATTATCACTTATTTCGAGTTGAAGTGGAGTTTCACAGGTTTGTGTTTTATCATACATTTTAGCAGGAGGTAACTTGTTTGTGTTTTCAATGTTGTGACGAAGACTTAATAAATCTAGCAAAGGTGTGTGATTTTTCTTATGGTACTCAATGCTCACATTTGCTATCACTTTAAGGAGTTACGTTGTTGTGCTCAGTGTCTCATATAGATGAGGATTTTGTCAAGAGGTTGTGATATACTTATATTTTGGTCTTGGTATGAGTTTGGAGTCACGTGGATAGTACAAGACATAAGACTTAAGTTTGTGTTATTCTACTTCAGCATCAAGTTCGTTATACTTAGTTTTCTTCATCAGTAATCATTACATAGAGCCTACAGAATTTGAAGATTCAAGAAAGGGTTAACATATGGGTTTCAGGGGAAGCTTATTGTTAAAATGTTTAACCATTTACATGTGGTATTGAGGTGAAGGTTTTTACTACTGCTAGTCATTATTACTACTGCTAGTGTGAGTTTCTACTACTCAAGTTCATTTTTCTTGTTGTGCTTAATGGTGGATAATTTAAGGAGTTAGAAGGCTTGGATTAGAAGTGTGATATTGGTTTGTAGTGGTCAAGATCAAAGTTGCTTATAATCATATGTCCCCTATTGGATTATAACAAAAAGGGGAAGAAGATGTTAACAAGTACAATTGGCAACTTGTAGATCCTTGGTGTGGCATGGTACAAATGGAATCTACTTAAGGGGAAGTTTTGTTTCATTCAGGGAGATGATTACATCTCAACTTTAGGGGAAGCTTTAACTTTATGATGAAGTTCGTACACCGCTTTGTTTGTTTTGTCATTATCAAATAGGGGAAGATTGTGGGGATTCTAGATTTGATGAGACAAAATAAATAAAAGAATGAAACATAAGGCCTAAATCTAGCAGATTGGAATTCTATAAGCTGGTGGAGAATTATGGAAGATTTTGTCAAAGATATCAAAAGATGAAGATCTCCTTAAGAAGATAAAGATAACAGAAGATATTTCTTAATGTTTAAAAGATTTACTTATTTATATCTTTATGTTAACTTCCTTTGTAAGTCATGATCTCTCTCTATATAAAGAGATCATAGACACATAGTTTTATTATCCAGAAGAGTGTGTGTGTGGACACAAAGAAAAATGTAGACCTCTATAGTGGTGATGTAGCCTCAAGGTAATCAAGGTTTTCCTTGATCCCTGTTACTGTTAGAGATAGGTAACTGTATTATTCTGATCAAATAATATTGAGGCTTGGTGGAAACGTTTAATGATAAAACCTTGTTTGATAATATAATGTTCTTTATTATTCCGCTGCATATTTATATTATCTGTAAAATATATCCTAGATGGGCTTAAACGATCTTTACATTTATCTTCTAGTTAATTTGCTTGCGTGCATTTTAGTGTCTTGAATTGATTTTAGTCACCACAAAACCTGTGCCAGTCTCTCAGACTGAAAATCCCCCTTATCCATTAGATTTAGGATTAACATAGGTATAGCATAGGTTTAGCATAGATTAGACTAACTTAGAAAAACCAAAGTACTAATAAATTGAAAGTGTTCCTCGCTCTTAGTGATCGACACCCTACTTACCACGAAACTCCCACCGACCAGGTACACTGCCCGTTAAAGTGTTGTTTTTGGTTAAGTCGGCAAAATATAAATTTAAAACTTGAATCATAATTTAACACCATACAACGACACATCAAGTTTTTGGCGCCGCTGCCGGGGAGTGAGAATTAATCTTGATTTTTATTTGATATTTTGGTTTTTAGCATTAGATTAGATTAGATCTAACCCTTAGGATTAGTGTAATTTAGATTAGTGTAGTTTAGAATAATTTATATTCCTGTGTGTTTGCTAATTGCGTTTACGTAACACGGCGTATTCAGTTTACTGAATACGACGTATAAGTTATTTGACGGTTTTTCTGCCCTAGTAAGTTTATTACAGGATGGACGACCCGAACATTACTATGGAAGAATACATTAGGCTTGAGGAAGAAAAAGCTCAAAAACGTGGGAAAGTGTTTAACTGGGAAACTGCTAAATATGGTAAGATCTGGTATGATGAAGACGTTCTCGACCTCAGATCCGTTAAAACCAAATTCCCAGCTATTGTCTTTAATGATAATTTGACATCGAATGAAACACTCTCTTGTGAACCCATGGTAAGTTCTCTTAACGATAATGAAATTGACTTTAGAATATCGTTTGACGAATCCGACGATGAAGATTACACGGTAGTTTTTGACAAAAACTCGTTTTCTTATAAAATAATTTCTACTAATGATTTGAAAATAGATTCGGAAAACGATTATGAATTTCTTTAAAGATTTTGATAATGAATTTCCAGCCATCGTTTACAATGATGCTCTAACATCTAAATCAGATTTCTCAACTTAACCCACTTTATGCCCTCAACTTATCGATGAATTTGATTTTAAAGATGAAACATCATTGTCCGAATATGATGAACTGGAACAAAACGTTTTGAATTTTAATGATCTATTCCCTTTCAACATAATTTATCTCGATGATCTAAATTCGGATAAAGACAATGATGATAATGAAATCGATATGATACAATCTTCGGGGGGTAATGAAAATACACATGGGTCAAATAAACTTCTTGTGGCAAGTCACGATAAAATCAATAAAGTTTTCAAAATAAAAAGTTTTGTCATGGAATTAAATGTAAATATCATGGCTTAGAATATTAAATGTTAATATCATGACTTGGAATCATCTTAACAAAGGGATGTCATTCATTTTCCTAATAAAGAATTTGTATGTGCCATTTGGCATCCCGTTCGACCCCAAATTATTTTATAAGGATGGGATTAAATTGGGGCAAGTCTAACTTAAAACTTTTCTGTAAAGAAAAGTACTTACCGGGAGATAACCCGGAATGTATTTTAAATTTTTTATCGAGTTTGTCTTTCCAGACTGTCTATACGGCGTATCCAAATCCTATGGATATGACGTATTGACCTTTTGGACGTTATCCAATCTTTATTTTCAGCATAGTCTATACGACGTATTCATTAAATGAATACACCATACAGGTATCAATACGGCGTATCCTAGGGAATGGATACAACGTATTGAATTCCTATACAGTTCGAATACAAGGAAAAAGAAATTGCACTTGTTTTCTTATATCTTGCACAAGACCGTACCGAAAAGAAAACAACGATATTGGCAGAGTATTTTATGGAATCTAATATGTGTGCTAGGATTAAATCCTGCACTAACAACACACATTCTTGCTCATAAACTCAACTTAGAGAATCATATCTCGATAAAATATCAAGGGAGTTTCTCATTCTAATTCTCTAATTTCCCGTTTATAATGTTTTATTCTAACAATTAAAGACGGTTGTATAATTCAAGTGGGCGAGGATGTGATTTAAATGTATACTTGTCCTATTATTCACCACATAAAAAATACTTAAATTATGCTTAAATTTAAAAAAATTACAAGCCTACCTTTTGTGAAAATACTATTACGATAACCCCCAGCACAATAACCCATATTAGATATTTTGAGATTTACACCTTATCCGTTTTCCAATGTTTACCAAATTCTTAAAATATGAGTGTACCGGTGATGTTGTAGACTTAAAGAACTTGGCTAGGTAATAATCTCTCGAGACAACTATAATGACACAAACGGATTTAAGATGGAGCAACTTGGTTCAAATTGTAAAATTTCAGATAAACACCCAAAAAGCCTATTATATATGTTGTTTTATTAAACTAACTACACTGGTTAGTTAAATCCCCGTATAAACCCTTTGTTTACTCTCATCTTAAGAGTAAGATACCTCTAGAAAAACCTATAGAGCCAATCCTTTAGGAATTACACCAACTGTTTGTTTTGTTACACCTTTACACCTTAGCCTACCCTATTAGATTAAGTCCATTTATCAGTTGCTAGTTGCTTAAAGTGGAAATTAATGTAAATTCCGCGAGACTTATGTCCAATTTTCTATCTTTGATCGGTTTGAGGAAGAAATTTCCACATTGCAAATGGGAATGTATAAAGTAGTCAAAACTCATGTATTTTTACTACCAACACAATTAATGGTACGCCCGAAGAATAAAGAATTATCAAAGAATTATCTTCGAGATTATTAAGATCGTGAAGATGGTGAAATTACACTGAGTTACGTAGTTAGTATATGAAAAAAAAATGAAAAAATAGAAAATCGCAACAAAAAAAGAGGAGGAAAGTTTGAAGATAATCGTTTCGCAAAAGCTTAGACCGAAGGAATTATATGAAGGATCAATTATTCGTTGATACGTCTATAAGTCAACGATGTAAAGTTTTGTATAAAGTGATAGATATCGCCACTTGCCTTGTAAAATTATGTAAAGTATAGGATGATTGGGAAGTTGACCGTTACGGGAACGCCAACTCAGGTTGTTGTTTTTGATCTATGATCAAGACGTATGTAAATAATTGTGTCTTTTTCATGGTAACGGTCGGGAAAAAGTGTCTAGCAACTTGTATCTTGGACCTAATCTCTAGATCAGTCACTGCCTCTCCAATCCTAAACGTGTTGAAGAACTCAAAAAATGAGCTCGTGTACCAACGAGCCTCTAATATCAAATAGCAACCTCCACACTTGGCTAGTGAACACACTCTGTCCCTGAGCATCCATGTGCTCTATCAGCATCCTAGTACTCCCCCAAAGTCGAACACCTAAACCCTGTGTACCTCCCTCCTGTATATCCTATCCAACCTCATCTCAAAATCTGCTATATCTATAGTAGTGTACTGCAATCCCTCGTACCTAAGGTACTAGTGCCTCTAATCACGTGGTGGAAGAGCCATATCTGGAAAATTAGCGAGAACATTACAAAGCTTATAAATTTTTAAACATTATGTTCTGAGAGAGGATACAGCGTATTCATAAACAGATACACCGTATAAAGATCCGTCTAGTCAATATGCCATATAGATATAAACCAATACGGCGTATGGGAATGAAAACGCAAGATCTTTTTCGGATCAATACGTCGTATTCATTTTACTGAATACGTCGTATTAAGGTTTTAAAATTGGGTAAAATTGAGTCAATATGCCGTATCCATGTTAGTGGATACGGCGTATTGCTCTGTAGTTTAAAAACGAAAAGGGGTTTCTTACTTCTACCTACTTTGACCCATTAATAATTCTTAAAAACTACCAGTTATCTCGTTCAAGGGAGTAAAGGGACTTAAGCCTAAGGCATAACACCTATTTCTCATCAATCAAATCCTAACCCTAATTTTAATTCAAATTCAATTCAAAATCGCTAATCCAAAAGAGAAAGGGGAAAGCATATTACCGTATGATCGTGACAAAGAAGAGGATGATTACGAATCAAAACAAGAATGATCTCTGAGAATTTTTATGTGGTAAAATCTTTTGTTTGAGAGTGAGTAAAAACTTGTGGTAAAACTCAATCTGGCGTATCAGTTGGGCTTTTATACCCAAACTCGATACGCCATATTGATTCTTGATTAATACGCCGTATTGACGAGTTTTGCTGACTTAGTCAACTTCAGTTAAAAATAGTGGATATGCCTTATAGGTTGTAACCTAATACACCGTATCCATTATGGAGACCAATTTTCCTAATTTAAACAAAGCGAAGAAAACGTACCTTGGCCTCCGCAATATTCTTGTATAAACACCATCCCTATAATACCGCTTAGGATCGAACGGAATGCCAAACGACACATACAAATTTATAATGAGATAGAATAGCATTCTGTTGATAAGAAAATTCCAAGTTACGATATTAACATTTAATTCCATGACAAAACTTCCCATTTTGAAAGTTTTATTGATTTTATCGTGACTTGTTTCCAAATGCATATTTGACCCTTGTGTAATTTCTTTTCCCACCGAAGATTATATTATATCGATTTCATTATCATCATTGTCTTTTTCCGACTTTAAATCATCGGGATGAATAATGTTGAAAGGGAATAGATCATTGAAGTACAAAATGTTTTGGTCCACTTCATCATATTCAGACAATGATGTTTCATCATTTAAATCAAATTCATCGGTATGTTGAGGGCTTAAAGTGGGTTCAGTTAACAAAATTGATTTAGACGTCGGGGCATCATTGTAAACAATGGCTGGAAATTAGTTCTCAGAATCTTTAAAGAAGTCTAAATCATCAAAACAACTGACCATAGGCTTGGGTAATGGAAATGAAGGCATATTGACTTTTTCATTATCATTTTCTAAATCCGTTTTCAAATTATTGACAGCAATTATTTTGTAAGAAAATGAGTTTTTGTCAAAAATTACCATGTGATCTTCATCGTTAGAATCGTCAAATGAAATTCTAAAGTCAACTTCATTGTTAAGAGAACTTACCGTGGCTTTACAAGAAAGTGTATTTTCAGATGATATCTCATCAATAAGGGTTATAGCTAGGAATTTAGTTTCAACGGATCTGAGGTTGTGAACGTCTTCATTAATCTGGATCTTACCATACTTAGCAGTTTCCTAGTTAAACACTTTACCACGTTTTCATGCTTTTTCTTCCTCGAGCCTGATGTTTTCTTCCATAGTAATGTTCGGATCGTCCATCCTGTAAAAATATTACTAGAAAAACTATTAAATAATCAATACGTCGTATTCAGTAAACTGAATACGCCGTATAATACAAACACAATAAACAAACAAGATTATAAACTATCCTAAACTACACTAATCCTAAGTGTTAGATCTAATGTTAAAAACCAAAATATAAAATAAAAATCAAGATTAGTTTAAACTCCCCGGCAACGGCACCAAAAACTTAATGTGTCATTGTGTGGTGTATATTTTAGTGATTCAAGTTTTAAATTTAAATTTTGCCGACTTAACCAAAAACAACACTTTAACGGGCAGTGTACCCGGTCGGTGGTAGATTCATGGTAAGTAGGGTGTTGAACACTTGAAGCGAGGTTAAATCTCTTAATTTATTTATATCTTGGTTATCTAATCTAAGTTAATTCTAATCTAAGTCAAACCTATGATAATCCTATGTTAGTTCTAATCCTAATTCTAACAGGTAAAAGGGGGTTTCAGCCTGAGAGACTGGCACGGGTTTGGTTGGTGACTATAATCAATTCAAGACACTTTAACCCACGCAAGCAAATTAACAGAAGATAAAAGAGCGGTCGAGCCTTATGATAGAAAACTATATTAGCCATCATTAATCCGATTAGAAGTTGGTTTGTTTATTCAGTGTAATAATTACTTATCTCAAAGAGGTATATCATTCCTAGACTTAGTTGGTACTTCATCCTAAGACCTAGACACATTAATTCTGTTACAATTAAAGTATCCGCATAAAGCATCCTTATTTGCTGATTATAATCTATCTTAGGGATTAAAGCAATGGTGATCTTGTTAAACCCTAGCTCATAGAGACTTTACCCACTTACTGCTTAATGGCAATTTATACTCTAGTAGTCCACTTGTCCAACTATCCAATGGAATCAGAACATTATTTGTTGAATTATCTAGATTCACCTACTAGTCAACATGTTCAATAAACCAAAGGCAATTTCCGTTAACTAGTTAAGCCAGAAGCATATCCTTAGCACGATTTTAGAAGGACAATATTTGTGATCCTATGATTCTAGATGTATAAATCACTATATGAAGAGCTATCCCGACATCTAGATTACTTGGTCCGTATCACTAGATCCAGTTGAATGATAGGTCGCATACAAAAGCACGTAAACAAGTATAAATTGATAAACATAAACAAGCATACAACGATAAATTAAGAAATCGAGATATAAACAAAACCAAACATTCAGATCTTCATAATAATGGCTAATACCCGAAGGTATTAGCCTTCAAACATCATAATTAATACAAGAGTAATTGTTTTAGCCAAGGTAAACTAACTGAGAATAACGAAATGAATACCAAAAACTTAAACGATTACAAAAGGTATAAGAATTACACGTATCTCCTGATGGATAGGAAATGACGTTGCCAACCTCTCGCTCTTTTTCTCCACTGAAAATCGACTTTTGTGGTTTAGAATAGCGAGAATTAATTAGCACACTTAAAACTCGTTTTTGAGTTTTGTATTTATAGGGTCTGGAGTCGGTGTCAATACGGCGTATCCAATGGATTAGATACGGCGTACGGGGGTTTCTTGGAGTAGGGATCACACTTGATATCTTCCACAATATTCACATACTATATCTCTAATACGGCGTATTGGTCTTCACTGGATATGACGTATTGATCAAGTTTCCTTTGTGGTCTTTGGTAAGTGCAGACACGGATACGCCGTATCTTCCTTGATGGATATGGCGTATTGGTTGTCAGAACAATATTCTTCAAAATGTCTTTGTTTAAGCTCCAGAATGCGCGCCTTTTGCTAATATTCACCAAGTACTCCATAATTACTGCAATTCTCTAATATAAATGATTAAGTAGCAATTCTTTGCAGTAATTATACAAAATAGGTTAATTACATAGGATAAATGATGCTATAATATAGACGTTATTTGATGTCATCAGGTAGAACTATTAATCTCAACATTTTCATCAACATTCTCTGTTCCTTCAACTAGTATCTCAATCTCCTCTGCCATCAAGTGCTCTTTAACATTGTCCTTATTTTGTTTGGCTTCAAGTTCTTCACAACTTTTCTACTCTGCAAGACTTAGTTGAATTGTATCTTGTAAGATTATATTTGATAATTCTTTGTGAGCTTCATCTCATCAGTTATCATCCAACTCAGAATTTTCATTCTGACTCCGTCCTTATGCTTCCCTGAATTAAAGATGCTTTTAACCATCTCATCATCTTCCAAATTATGATACTTATCATGAGCCCGTCTCAAGATTTCAGGGAATGCAGTCATGTAATGACTCACTATAAGCTTTGTGAATCTGGGATAAGGAATCAGTGTTGTTGGATGTTAAAGTGAGTACTGGAATCCTTTTCACACTACACTGCAAGTCAACATAGTCAACATGTATATTGTTGACAAAGCAATACAAAATCTACATGATCTGCAAAGGTGGTTGATCATATCCAGTAACTCGTGTTGTCAGACATCTTAAAAACATCTTGCACAGTGTTTGCTACGGTTGTACGAGACCGGTTGTCTTAAAGTTGGATGGTGATCTTAACTCTAGTGTGAAACCAAGATCATTAATGTAGAATGGAACCATCTCTGAGAATTTGGAACATGGATAAAATGATCATGACTGTTGTTAGTAGCTTGAGGCAAGTGAAATGTTGTCCTAAAATCATCAAGAGTCAGAGTGAGCTCTTTCCTGTCAAGCACAAACTTGAGCCTATACTTTGATCCATCTTCCTTCAAAGTATGCCAGAACTGCCTCAAGTATATCCATGGCACTGATGAAGAAGCAACAATGCTAAATCTGATAGGTTGATTTTGAAGGATGTTTGTTAGGATTTTGTTTTCATTTGGGCACAACAAATGCTCAAGATCAATCTTTTTGTTGGCATCCATGAGAGCATAGAGTTTGTTGGGTGGACACAATTCGTCTTGATGAACATCAACTTGTCTTTCTGGTTGTGCCATGATGAATTTTGAATGACTGATGACAAGATGTTAGATAATAAACAATTTAAATGATATTTTTGTCTCTTTCCGCTCTGTCTATTTTATATGTTATGGCAATTATTTTTGAACACATTTTTGATCAGTTTGTTTCTCATGTGCTTTTCCTTGCTTTTTCTAGCACATGCCATATGCCTTATTCACATTTTTCTTTCGATTTCTCTTTTTGTGTGTTCTGACATTTCTTTTTCGAACACACTTCAGATTTGCTTTTTCGCGTATGGATTTTGTCTCTCTTTCTGTTTAGAATATCCTTACCAGAAATTCTTTGTGAAATAATACCCTTTCAAGAATAATGAAGATTCTCTCTGATTTTAAATAAGACTCTATTTTAAAAAATTCAAGAGAAATCATTCAAATTCTTAAAACTTTTTGTGAAAGAATACCATTTTTGACACAATACAGAAATTTGAGAACCTTTTCAGAAAGAAGTTGTGGTCGTTGTTATGAACTCAAAATCAAAAACTTGATTCGTTCTTCTTTCTGATAGAAAATTCGGAATAAAGAAAAAATTGAAAATTTAATTAATTTCTTATTTATACCATCCGAATTTTAAAGTTTGGAAAGTGACACTTTCAGTCCTTGGAGTTTTTTCTTACGAAATTATGTTTAAAAAAAGACAGATTTGGCCCTTGTAATTTTAGATACCGAATTTTATTACCAAAAATTTCAAACCCCCCCCCCCCTTAGAGTATGATCCCTTTGTACAGTTAGTCCGTTAATAGAAATTTTCCTTTTTTAAAGTTCAGATTTTCAAAAATATTAACCCCCCATCTGCAAAATTTCCATTTTATAAAAAACTATCAATATACGAAGATCATTGTTTTTATTGATATTGAAAGGCGATAGTGAAAATTAAAATGCAGTCATGTACGTGAATGGGACAATCAACAAAAAACACAATGTTTGACACTGATGAATGCTCATTTGTGTATAAAATAATCCCCCTTTAGATCATATCCAGTATTGACAATGAAGCAAATTTGTGAGAAAAATATCGAATCATGAATCTGATTGTAATGAGAAGACATGTCATTTTGTTTACATTATGTTTTTGTCCTTTTATATTTTTTATATTTGTATTTGGTTTTTGTTTTTGAAAACATGAAAGAAATATTTTTGGATTTTTATATTTTTCAATTTTTATTTTGTTTTTTATTTTAAAAAACATCAAGAAAATCTTTTTGAGTTTTTGAAATTTTTAAAATTTTATTTTGTTTTTAAATTTATTTACAATTTTGATGTAGGGGGGAGATCTTTTCAAAGAATAATTTGCTCAGACTTTCCAACTTTGTTGGAGTTATACATCTCATACCAATGCGATGAACTAAGTATTCAAAGCGTTTTTAGGAAGAGCTTTAGTAAATAGATCCACAAGTTGGTATTCAGTTCTGAGAAAGTATAATTCCATTGTTCCCTTTTTAACATGTTCTTTAATAAAATGATACCGGATATCTATGTGTTGTGTACACGAATGGTGAACCGGATTGCATGAAATAGCGATAGCGCTCTTTGAATCGCAATACATCAGTATTCTAATGTACATGTATCCATATTCTAGTAATTGTGCACACATCCAGATGACTTGTGCACAATACGCAGACAATGATACTTATTTAGCTTCAGCTGTCGACATCATAGTACAATCTTGCTTTTTAGAACTCCAGCTCACGAGTTTACATCTAGAGACATTGGTAAGCCTCCTGATGTGCTTATGCAATCGCCTTTACATCTGACCCCCCAAGGTCTGAATTGATATCAATATAGTTCAATCCAAAAAAAAAAAATCCTCGGATACCATAGGCCCATGTTATAGGACTGTCTTAGTTACCGAAAGATCTGCTTAACCTCTTTGAGGTGTTTGACTGTAGGACGTGCTTGATAACGAGCATAAATAAATGTGACAAATGCAATATCTGGTCGACTGACTGTTAGATACATGATCCCTCCTATAATTCGATGATAAGTCATTTGTTAGAGGAAGTGCTTGTAAATCAGCATCCAGTCTCTTAGTGGCCATAGGTGTGCTCATGGAGACACATTCATCCATACCATGTTTCTTTAAAAGCTCAATTGCGTATTGTAACTGGCTAATGAATATGCCATGGGGTGATTGATGAACTTGAAGTCCAAGAAAGAACTTAAGTTCACCCATCATAGACATTTCAAAATTATTTTTCATAAGATTTGCAAATCGTTTTGAAAAATCTGGACTAGTAGACCTAAAAATGATGTCATCGACATATACTTAAACAAGTAATATGTCTCCTGTGACGTCGTGTAAACAAAGTCGGGTCAACAATACCTTTAGTAAAATGGTGTTCAATTAGGAATGAATACAGTTTGTCATATCATGCTCGTGGAGCTTGTTTGAGACCGTATAATGCTTTCTTCAACCTGTAGACATGGTCTGGAAAGTCTGGATCGATAAATCCATCAGGTTGGCTAACATAAACTTCCTCTTTCAATGGACCATTAAGAAAGGCAGTCTTAACATCCATATGAAAGACTATAATGTTTTTATGTGCAACAAAAGTAACGAACATTCGAACAGCTTCAAGACGAGCAACATGAGCAAAATATTCCTCAAAATTGATGCCTTCTTCCTGCTTGTATCCCTTTGCAACAAGACGAGATTTGTTTCAAATGACAATATTTTCTGCATCACTTTTGTTCTTCCAAAGCCATTTGACAGCAATTATATTCTTTCCATCTGGTCTAGGAACTAGTTCCCAAACATCTAGTCTCTTGAATTGATGTAACTCATCTTGCATTGATTTTATCCAACCGTGATCTGACATGGATTCTTTGATGTTCTTTGGTTCAAGAGTGTCTTGACGGTTAATGCATACATGAATAATTTAAAGTCAGTGTGAAGTCTATTTTGAGTCATCATAGGTTTGGATGGGTCACCAATTATGTGTTTTAAAGGATGAGCTTTTGTCCAGATATGTGTTGAGGGTTGTACTTGGTGGAACTCATGCATGTTTGATGGGAAGCATCATATGAAACAAATACCATTTTACGATCAAAATCTGCAAAATCTTCTTGATTAAATTCATCAGCCTCAATCAAGGAGATTGGAGAAGTTTGTTCTTCGGATGTAGTTATAATGGGAGGAGCCTCGTGTTCTTCAACGATGATTGAAGATGTCGAATGTGAGTCTTCATGATTATGAACTTGTTGTGTAGTGAAAATGATGGTAATTTCAAAAGACCTCTTCTCAAAGTATTCTTCATACATTGGCCCAAACAAATTATCCAAATCTTCTTTAGATGGAATATTCATGGATTCTGCTGATGAATCATCATTGATGAATTGTTTAAAAACGGGTTCTAAATTGCATGTTCAGAAGCCATAGCTGTGAGCTCATCAAACTGACAGGGATGGTGTCTATAAACTTTTGGTGCATCGATTTATAAATTCCAAAACCCTCTTGAGTTCTCTAAATAGACAAATGAAATACCAATGTCTGCTTTAGGTTTTATTTTTCCAAGGTCATCTCGGTTATTTGTAGGATAAAAATATAAACCAAACACATGAAAGTACTCCACATTTGGTTTTCTGCTGTGTAGTAATTCTTACGGTATTTTATTGTACCTTGTATGAATTATTGACCGATTTTGAGTAAAGCAAATGGTGGAAGCTGTCCCGGCCCAAAGAAATTCTGGTAAGCGTGAAAAGATAGGCATTGTACGTGCAGCCTCGACAAGAGATTGATTTCATCTTTCCACAACACCATTTTGTTGAGGTGTACGGGCAATCAAAAATTCTTGCATAATGCCTAACTTTTCATAATGAGCCTTAAGAGTCGCATTTTTTAATTCAGTACCGTTGTTAGTGCGAATCTTGTGAACTTTGGCATTGTAATTTAACTGAACTCGAGCAATGAAATTCTTTATTATCTATGGAGTCTCATCTTTTGTGTAAAGAAAGTATACCTATGTGAATCGAGAATAATCATCAACGATCACAAGAATATACCTCATATTTTGTTAATGGCGCTACCCAGCGTTGGCTCATAAACCATATGTACAATATCAACTCTTGAAAATGATTACATGGAACCACTATTAGGTGGATGAGAAAGCTTTCTTGCTCTTTCCCCCGCTCACCATGCATGGAACACAGGGTGATCTCTCCGTATTTCTTGAATTTCAAATACCATCAACCAGGTCTGTTTGGTAAGATCATTTATGTTACCGAAATAAGAAGTTAAGTCTACGATGCCATAACCATGACTTTGTCAAAGTGGCTTTGGACGTAAGACAAACAGGTGAAGAAGCAGCCATATTTGAAATGGATATAGCATACAATTTATGTTAATACAAATATTCGCGCAACGATATTTATATTTAATGATCTTTATATTTTGATAATAACAAATATAATGTCATACTACGTAAAAGTTTACGTAAACAAGTTATTTAGTCGAAAGTTTACTTGACGACGACAAATCACTTAAGGTATGAATATGGCATTATTAAACATAGTTAATGATCAAAGAAAAATATTATCATTTGCATAAACCCTTTCTAATCAAATGATTTAAGTTAACACATGATTAATTATAAGCTAGTTATATTAATCATGTAAGACAAAATAAGATTAACCATAAGTGGAAACAATCTTTCTAAATCTTCCCAAATCTAGAAAATCTTTCCTTATTGGTGATAAGAAATATTTTGTTCTAGAAGAATCTAATAAACTAGTTTTATTAAGTACAAAACAATATTTTGTATAGATTTGGGGTTAATCATAAAATGACAAATGTTGTCCCAACTCCCCCAACAGATCCACCTAATACACTACACGGATCCAGCTACAGTAGATCCGTGGGTCGTAGCTCACAACTGTCTGGGATAACATTTGAATTTCAAAGGCTTGCCTATAAATATCAACCTTAAGCTTTCATTTTAAATAACTCTTGACAAATATTTTTCACACACATCTTTTATCTTTTATATTCTTTGATCATTATACTTGTTACATAATCCATTACAAGTGATCAACTCATTCCACTCTTTAGTGAAGAACACTTACGAAGACGTCAAGCTTCAAGTGTTAATAGTTTAGTTGTGTCATCACGATTGTGATAATCATTCATCTTGTATATCTTGTGTTGTGTGTTGTGTATATCATATGTGTATGATAGGTTAGTATTTAGGCCACAAAATACATAGTGTGTTAGATTGGTTCTATCTCGAAGTAGAACTCGGTATTTAGCTTAGTACCGGAAAAAGTGTAAGCGACGTGTATGGTTTTCTCCGCCTAAAGGGAGCTTGTTGACATAGTGAAGATAACTCTCAAGTTGGGTACTTGGGGAGTGGAGTAGGGCGAAGAGGAGCTTCGTAGCCGAACCACTATAAATCATTGTGTCATCGGTTTGATCTTTCTTATCTTTACTTGTTCATACTTCGTAGATTACTTATTTACTTATTGCATCGCTATCATATATACTTGTGTATATCTCTTGAGTTCACATAAGTCGACAATCTAAGTTTTATTTTAAAACGGTAAAAACTATTCAACCCCCCTTCTAGTTTCCACAATTGGTATCAGAAGCCAAGGTCACCCAAGATCTTTAACGTATATTGTACATTAAAGCTTGAATCGATCTATGGATTCGGATAAATATCTAGAAGGGCAATCTATGCAAAGACCACCACTTTTTGAAAGTGATCATTTTATATATTGGAAAAATAGATTTGAAACTTATGTGAAAGCAAAAGATTTAGATCTTTGGCATATTATCTTGAATGGTGATTTTCCACCGCTTGCCAAAAATGAAGTTACCCAAATTTTAGAGGTTGTTCCTTTTGAAGAACAATCCGACGATCTTAAAAAGAAACTTGCTAAAAATAATGAAGCTAAAATGGTTCTTTATAATGCTTTACCTAAAAAGGAATACGAAAGAATTTTTATGTGTAAAACGGCTAAAGATATTTGGCAATCGTTGTTAATCACACATCAAGGTAATAGCCAAGTAAAGGATAATAAAATTGATCTTCTTGTTCAACAATATGAACAATTTACTATCCTTGAAGAAGAATCTATTGATAGCGGTTTTGCTAGATTTAACACTATTATTACTAGTCTTAAAGCTCTTGATGAAGGTTTCTCTAGCAAGAACTATGTTAGGAAGTTTCTTAGGGCTCTACATCCTAAATGGAGAGCAAAGGTCACGGCGATTGAAGAATCACTAGCTCAAGACGAGCTTTCAGCCATCTAAAAGTAACATTGAAGTTGGTCATGAAAAAGATTTCAAAATTATAAAGGCAAAAAAGGAACGAATTAAGGTCCATCGCCGTAAAGCTAAGAAAGAGATCTAGTGATGATGAAACTTTTGAACTCCGAGCGATGATGAAGGAATATGCTTAATACGTCCGTAAGGAACTTTACAAAGTTCTTTAGAATAAAGGGTAAATTTGTTCGGCAACCAAGAGAAGAAAGTAAGTCATTCTGACAAAGAGATGACAACAAAGGAAAGAGTGACCGGACATGTTTTAGATGCGGTGATCCAAGTCATCTCATTGGTGATTGTCCAAAAACATCTCGCAACAAAGATCAAAAGGCTTTCATTGGAGGTTCTTGGAGCGATAGCGAGAATGACGCCGAAGACAAAACCAACGACGAAACTTGTCTCATGGCTCAATCATCAAATGAGGTAACTCTTGACTCTTCTTGCTATAGTGATAATGCATCTTCTCTTGATAATGATAATATGCAAATTGAATATGATAGCTTATGTGAAATTAGCTTAAAAATCATTAACAAGAATAAAATTTTAAAAACTAAAAGAGATCTTTTAGAAAAAGAAATTTTAGAATTAAACGAGAAAATTAAGAAACTTAAGAGAAGCAAAGAAATTGAAATGGCGTGTAAGTCGTGTGATGAACTTAAATTGGAAAACGCCAAACTTAAAGAAACTCAAGTTAAGTTTGTTAAATTTGATAAAAGTGCTAATTCACTAAGAGAAATGTTAAACAATCAAAAGTCACCTAGTTGCAAAATAGGTCTAGGATTTGATAGCGATAAAGCGTCAACAAGCGAAACTAAAACCATGAGTTTTGTTGGATCGTCCGCTGAAAAAGTGACGGACGGATCCACCATTAAAGGGCACGGATCCACCTTACCTGGATCCGTGAGTCGCAAAGATAGCGAAAAAGGGACATAACATGTTTTTAGTCCACCTATGTCTTCTAGATCGGATTTTGTTATTACTAGGAAGAAACTAATACATAATAGCATTGATGAGATATAAAAGATACCGTCTTTAAAACCATCACTCAAAATCGGTACTAGGTTATGTCAAAACCGAGTCTAGATCGAAAACACCTCCACCTAGGAGAAACATTTCTTCTCAACCAAGATACAACACACCTCAATCTAGGAGAAACTCTAGACAACCATATCAAAAGATTCTTCATATGGAATTGGAACAACCAACAAAATCAAGGCTTTGTACATATGGGAAATTGTATCCCATTTCAATATCCCAATCAATTGCAACAAATGCAAGGGATGTACAACACTAACATTTTCAGACCCATAAGATATTGGGGACCAAACACTTGAATTTGTTTTTGTTAAAATAGGTATGCTTGAGAACATGCTTGGAACCGGATGAGTGGATCAAAGATAGTGGTTGCTCCAAACATATGACCGGTAACAAGAGTTTATTCTCTACCTACAAAGCATACGACGGAGGTAATGTTGTTTTTGGAAGTAACTTAAAAGGAAAGATCATAGGCAAAGGTACGATCTCTAATGACTCTCTCACTATATCTAATGTAGAACACGTAGATAACTTAGCATTCAATTTACTTAGTGTCGGTCAAATTTGTGACAATAAGTGTCAAGTATTATTCACCGAAGATGGTAGTGAAATAATTAAAGATGGTAAAATTATAGGAAACGGGATTAGGAAAAATGGTTTGTACGTAATGAAATTAGGAAATAAGTCTCAAGACAAATTATGTCTCGCCACGGTAGTGGATAACTCTACCTTATGGCATAGAAGACTTGGTCATGCAAATATGCGTTTAATTCAATCGTTGTCATCTAAAGAATTAGTTAGAAACTTACCTAAACTAAAATATGATAAACATTTTTGTGATGCTTGTAAAATTGGGAAGCAAGCTCATACAAGTCATAAAGCTAAAAATATGGTTTCCACTAAAAGATGTTTAGAACTATTACATATGGACTTATTTGGTCCATCGGCAATTAAAAGCTATGGAGGTAATTTATACACCTTAGTTGTAGTAGATGATTATTCTAGGTATACATGGACTAGATTTCTAAAGACTAAAAATGAAGCCTTTGAGAAGTTTGAAATATTAAGTAAGAAAATTCAAAACCAACTAGGTAGTTCTATAATAGCCATTAGAACGGATCATGGTCGGGAATTTGATAATGAAGTACAATTCAGAGCTTATTGTGATGCACTAGGCATTACTCATAACTTCTCGGCTCCACGTACTCCACAATCAAATGGGGTAGTAGAAAGAAAGAATAGGACCTTACAAGAGATGTCTAGGACCATGCTTAATGAACAATCCATTCCACAAAAGTTTTGGTGTAATGTCGTTGATACGTCAACTTATATATTAAATAGAATATTAATTCGACCAATACTAGGAAAAACTCCTTATGAAATATTTAGAGGTAGGAAACCTTCTTTGGAATATTTTAAAGTATTTGGAAGCAAGTGCTTCATCTTGAATACTAAAGACCATCTAACCAAGTTTGACCCAAAGTCATACGAATGTGTTTTTCTAGGATATTCTCAAAATAGCAAAGCTTATGTGGTATTAAATAAACACACAATGAAAGTCAAAGAATCACTCAACGTGACATTCGATGAAAGTCCTCCTCCTACCAAATTATCACCATTGGTTGATGATGATGTTGGTGAAGAAGAAGCCATTAGAAAGAATACCAAAATAGTAAATACTAATAATGAAGAAGATGAGTCGATAGAAGTTGAAGAAATCGTTAACATTAAGGAGTCTAAAAATCATCCACTAGATCAAGTCATAGGAAATCTTAATCAAAGAACCTTAAGATCTCAAGCCCAAAATCATAGTAATTTCTTTTGTTTTATATCTACAATAGAACCCAAAAATGTCAATGAAGCATTAAAAGATAAAAGTTGGGTTGTAGCTATGCAAGAAGAACTAAATCAGTTCGTAGCTAATGACGTTTGGGAATTAGTCCCTTTACCTATAAGTCAATCCGTCATAGGAACAAAATGGGTCTTTAGAAACAAATTAGATGAAAATGGTATTGTATCTAGAAACAAGGCTAGATTGGTAGCACAAGGTTATAATCAACAAGAAGGTATAGATACCGATGAAAACATATGGCTCCGGTAGCTAGGTTAGTGTCAATTAGATTACTTTTTTTGTATTGCTTGTTTACATTGATTTGTAAATAATATCAAAATGGATGTATATGTGATTTTCTAAACGGTTTATTAATGAAGAGGTTTTATGTTGCTAAACCTTTGGGGTTTATTGGATTATCAAAAACCAAAAACTATGTTTTTAAACTTAAGAAGGCTTTATTGGTCTTAGCAAGATCTAAAGCTTGGTATGATAGATAAAATATTTTTTTTGATAAAACACGAGTACTCAATGGGAATGGTCGATAACACATTTTTTACGAAGAAATCAAGTACATCTTATTATTGTTTAAATATATGTCAACGACATTATATTTGGTTCCACGTGTCAAAACTTGTGTGATGATTTTGCAAAAATCATGCACGACGAGTTTGAGATGAGTATGATAGGCGAGTTAAACTTCTTCTTGGGTCTTCAAATCAAACAAATGAAAGATGGAATATTCTTCAATCAATCCAAGTACATCAAGGAGATGTTAAAGAAGTTTGGATTGGAAGATTCCAAACCAACTAAGACGTCGATGTCAACGGAGATCAAGCTCACTAAGGACGATGAAGCCGACTCCGTGGATAGCTCTAAATATCGAGGTATGATTGGTAGTTTACTCTATTTAACTGCAAGTAGGCCTGATATTATGTTTAGTGTTTGCTTATGTGCTCGTTTCTAAGAAAATCCTAAGACTACCCCATTTAGAAGCCATAAGCGTATATTTAGGTTTTATTGAGGAACTAGTTCACTTAGGTTTATGGTATACGAAAGGTAATCCGGAATAGAAACTTTAGTTTATGCCGACTCCGACCACGCGGGCGATTACGTTGATCGCAAAATCACTAGTGGCATTTGCACGTTCATGTGATGTTGTTTAACATATTGGTTCGCAAAGAAACAAACGTCCCTTGCTATCTCCACCACCGAAGCCAAATATGACTTCGCCGGAAAGGCATGTCAACAAGCACTGTGAATGAAACAAGCTCTCATCGACTACGGCATACGCCTCGACAACGTTCCTATTATGTGCGACAATAAAGGAGCTATCGACTTAAGTAAAAACCCCGTACAACACTCTAGAACTAAACATATAGAAATCCGTCACCACTTTCTACGCGATAACGTCCAAAAGGGCAATATCTCTATCGAGAAAGTTGCATCCGAAGACAATATAGCCGATATATTTACTAAGCCTTTAAAATGTGAAGTATTTAATTATTTAAGATTAGGATTAGGAATGATGGAACTTATCATGGATAGTGATCCTTCATCATCCCAAAAATAATCGTAAGCGGAAACTCTAATGAAGTAATTATTCATTATTCAAAAGATGTTAATTCTCATTACAAGTTCCAATTACAAAACTTTCGATCATGAACATAATCGAGATTAGAATTTTACTAGATAATGAAAATATCAATAAAATGACCATAGATATCTTCAAAATCTACATGTATGGTCAATACATGAAAATTACGAAATCGATTGAAAAAGACGAAAAGAACAATCATCGAATTGCAACTCACACTTGTGTTGACGATGCTTTGTTAAGTCTAAATGTTCATAAATGATTGTGTTATTAGTAATGGTCAAACTTATGCTAAAAGATAACACACTCCTAGTAGGATCGACTACGTTGAAATTCCATCAGGAAATTCACGACAAGTTGCACGGTTCACTCAAAACTTGGACGTCGACTCCGAAAATTATATCACATACCCCTAATAGTATGTATAACACATTCCAATTGCCAAAAACACAACACCGTATCTCAATTTGCTCAAAAATCAACTATGTCCGTATTTTTGGAAACTTGCGGACCACGGATCCACCATAGGTAGATCCGTGCGTTATTTAGGTGGATCCGTGTGTCACAGATCGCGGGTAAATAACTGATTTTAAACAAATTGGGACCACAACAATTATAAAACAAACACACTCACGAACTCATACACCAAAACCCTCAAACAAACATAACTCTAATCGGCAATTGGAGCAACTAATCTACAAGATCATCAACAAATCATCAATCTATAACAACTATTGTAAGTGATTTCATCTTATTTTCTATTTAATTTCATATCTAGGGTTTTGATTTTGATCAAATCACATAATTTGGGGCTTTCAATTTTTCTTGTTATTTTCGTACAATTAGAACTAAGATATAACAATGTATAACTACTTTGATACTCAAAAAGCATAATTGAAGCGATTCGCCAATAATTAATTTTCGACAAAAACCCCAAGTTATGATTTTCACTTCTAGGAACTTTTCAAAACAAGGGTTGTTTAACTACATTGTTAATACAACGCAAAAACTTTTTCTTCATGCATTAAGACTCTTGAATGTGTATACGAAATGCTTAACTCATAGGCATTGTTTGATTCATTCAGAGCAATATCAAACATAGGTTGTGCATCAAGGTTTGCTTACTATTATTATTATCACTATTTTCATTTTTTTGGAGTCAAGCAAACTGCACCTCCACATCAAGTCCATATAGACACACACTTAAAGTTTGCATTGTGTCTCTTCTTTCTTATTGAAGTCATTGTTATTTACCTATAGGTGAAATCACTACATAAAGTAATCAAATGGACTACAAACGAACTAAAAGATAATCTACTAGAGATCATCGCACCTAACAAATGGATGAAGACTTAGGCTGTTTATCGCATTCTTGAAAAGCGTCTCTTCCATGAAGGAAGAATCATTACTCCATCATTCATTGCCGAAAACAACATGCTCCCTTTCTTTTAAGCTATAGGATTCGAGCCTTTTCTCACTCTTAATGAACCCATATGTCCTAGATTTGTAGTTGAATTTTATCATAGTCTTGAAGTCAAAAGAAATGAGCTTGATATTCCTTATATTGAGTTCAAACTTGGTTAATTCACCTTCATGCTAACTCTATCTCGTCTATCTCAAATCCTTAAAACTCCTCACGCCTTAAAAACCTTTTACACATCCGAATGGTCACTAAACTCTCTTGATGATCATGACAATAGCAATTACTTTGGCCCTAAACATGACATCGTCAAAAGACAATCACTACTCCTAGAATCACTCAAGCTCAACTTCTAAGAGACCTCAACAAGCTCTACATTGATGACATTCGTCTTGATTTGAAAGGATGGAAACTTTTCTTTAAGGAAAATTTCTTTTTTTTTTTTCCTCGGCTCTATTAACAAAAGGAAACAAGGTGAAAAGATGCACTGCCATACATGCTTTAGCTAACTGACCATGGAAGAAAAGTTTAACTTCACTTCGATGATTATTTATCGAATGGAGGAAGTCATAAAGAAATGCAAAGGTCCCATGCCTTTTGCCATGCTTTTGACCTGTCTTTACAATCATATCCTTGCCACAAATCCTCAAGCCATTGTCCCAATTGCTAGGTTTACATTTCATGAACATGTCATGGACCCTCTAAACATTTCAAGAAATCCTAGCATAGAAAAGGGAAAGAAAATTGCCTCTCCTCGGTCATCATCCCTCTCATCTTCATCATCCGATGACAATGAAGGACCATCTTTTCTCGAGTTCTATGATGAGCTATCTGACAATGAGGATCTAACCAATACACAACGAGAGAAGAGAGGAATGTTTAAATGCTTGAACCGATATGTTGGCACCATCACCAAATATGTAACACCCCCATTTTGACAAATATAGCAGCGGAAGCTAATCTGGGGTATTACTTCATAGTTCAACAGACATAATCTTAGAAAACGACTCAAAAGAGACGTTTTGAAAACTTAGTTATCATTTAATATTATATTAGAGTTTTACAAAGGAGGTATCAAAAAGCTATATAAAAAAACATAAAGTTTGAATGATAACAGTTTTGCCATCTTCAAGTCCGTGCCACTTCGTGCCATAAGTTGCTCAATTACCTGAGATAAACATGCTAAAAAGATCAACACAATGGTTGAGTGAAATTCATAGGTTTATGATAAATAGTTTGAATACAAGTCATAGTGGGTTACGTTGTTATACACCCATAGTTTGTAATAATTGCATATACAATTATCATGGAAAAACAGTATTATTGCCCTAAGCTCATGATATCAATACGTTAACATGGAAATCACCGTAGTGACATTGGTTGAGGAACAAATGTCCTCGTGGAAAGGTAATTGCCAAGGTTACCATTAAGTCAAATATAGTGTATGTGGTACCAAAAGTTAGGACACCAACGGGAGTCGGGTCACACCCCGATAGATCTATCCACAGTATTCACGTTCACTCGCAAGGTGACTTAATGGTTATGATTAAGAAATATTGGACAGTGGAAGGTACTTAGACAATAATATTCAAGATAGTATATAGTGGGAAAACACTGCCATTAATGGTTTAAGCATGTATCCCTCGCGGGTTTATAAAAGTATTCAAAAGATTTTAAATACGAGGCTATGAACTCAACTAACTGGAAATCTGATTGACGGCAAAAGTCAAAGTATCACTCAGGGGAAAGTAACGGCTTGTGTCACGTGTCACACCCCCAAAATATCAGAGTATAATGGTAGCCGAGGGCATGTGACTTCATGATTATCATACTTCTAAGCAATACAGAACGACCTCTATATGAGACATTTTAAGAAAATTGATCACTTGAATTAGGAAATAATAAATTGTTTTAAACATTCAGCAGAAGCATAAAAATAGACGATACGACATCGTTTTTAAATAGTACAAGTGATCTTCAAATTAACGAAAATTGACTGCTTGCATAATATTCATATAGCATCTTCGTTCTTTAACACTGAGAAAAAAACATTACTAAAGTTGTCAACATAAATTTGGTGAGTTCATGGTTTGTTTAAGCAGATAAGTGTTGAGTTTGTGAATCACAAGATTTCTTCCACATATGACAATATAATAGATACAAAGTCAAATAAATTGCTATTTACTATGTCTAAGCTCATGACACCGAAAGCGTTAACCACCTATTACCAACAATGAATAAATGCCCTTGCTGGTGGTCTACCCCTAGGACACCCGTTGTCAGATCAATGATACTGTGTCTTGTTGACTATGTCATCCAAGACAAACGGGATGTCACTTCCCCCCCCTGATTGATCTATCCATAACATTTGCGCTCACAAAGATTGTGGTCATGATAAATCAGGCAAATAGCATCTTGGGTTAAATCGGGACTTAGACCAATCAGTAATGAGTAATTGTACTTGTATTCACATGTTTAAAATAAGCATGTTCTCACCCAAAAGATGATTTAAAACAGTAGAGTAGGGGCATATGAAAAATCACCTTGATAGTTAATCGGCTGAGCATACAGTGGCTTAATGCACGTCAAAGTAACTCAGTCAGACACCTAAATAATTATGACAAGGTTTGAGTTTACATACAAAAATTTGTGTAGGCAGTAGACTATGCAATTGGTCAAAAGGCATGGTCGTTATGAGGTAACGTTTTATGTTTTCAAAATGTTGATTTAAACCGTTGGCTCTAGGGACGACCTTACAATTATAAGTATCAATATAGGTATCTATACTATCACGCGTCGCAATTTATCTTCACAAGTCCATGTGATTTATATCTAAATAAAATATTATAACATTATGTAAGTTACTAAGTACATATATTTTCTCATTGCGTTTATTTGTTAATTAATTTGTTACAATTTGTTTACTTATATTTAATGTTCTTTCGTTTCATGGTTTTTAAATCGTATGGCTTTTAAATTCATATTTTAAACTTAAATAAGTTTCGAAAATATTTTTAGTGTTAACTAAAATTTATGAGCCAGGATAAACTCGTTTACCTGTTTAAAAGTTCGGTTCCATTGTTGATAACTCTAAACCATCAAGAAAAATATCGTTTCTACTTATACTCGTTAACAGGCTGCCAACCCAATTGGAGCTCGAACCGAGAGTTCGATAGCTACGCATGTAATATTACTTATATATCAAAATTTATAATTTAAAGTAGCATGAATATCTTTATGTCAACTTGCAAAAAAAATGTACTCTTTTATATCTCACAACTTCATCACGTGACTACATATAATGATTTATGTTCTGCCACCTTTCTTTTCCTTTTTGTTGCTTAACTGACGAAATCAACAGTGAGTTTTTAAACTCACTGTTTTTGGCTCCATCTCCTTCGCATAAGACCCACATGTATATATAGAGATTTTGGTGTTGTTTCGCAACCTATTTGGTAAAAAAAAATAATAGCAGCTGCTGCGAACTCGTGAGTTTCAATTATGGCAGCAGCCTATTGTGTTTTGCTTGGGTACGAGTATTGTTGGTCTTAGGGTGCCATGTATCTACAAGGTTTGAACACAACCAACGAGTATATCTTTGCTCGGTTTGTTTCACACCTGTGACGCACTACAGTGAGCAATGGCTCGCCATGGTTCACCTTGGGTTACTTGGTAACGTTCGCGGTACAAGTCAAGGTCACAATATAAGTAATTCTACAACATTTTATGTGAATTTCTAGTGCATGCTATACCTTGGTGAACCAACGTAGCACGTCATATACGTTTAAGGTTTTATAAGGTTTTCTTGTTGTTCGCTTTTCATCCATAGCAGGCTTACGTTTGTTTTTAGTTATGTTACATTGTTTCACATCAGTTACTTATATGCATATTGTTATTTCATGCGTGCCACAACCAAAATATTCGTATGTGAACTTACATCTTTGACACGCCTTGGTTATGGGTCGTGTGCAAACCATGCGAGGCTGAGGCTTTCGTTAAGCTACATGATGAATGACATTATTAAACTAAAAGAACGACTTACTGAGGTCCAAGTGTGTCAAATGATGGTGAGAAAGAAAGGTGGTGGTAAGGCTTGGTTGTTACTTCTTCTAGAGCTGACGCTTACTTAGCTCTTGCACTCAACGAGACTGGATCTTGAACCGTATAGTTTACTTATTGATTTCAGAATTTTAGTTGTGATTCATTTGTTCATGCACGGCTCCTCTTTTATACTCGAAGTTTTTGATTGATTACTGAAATGTTACATGTGAAGGGCCCTATACACATTGTTGCACCAGGGTGATGATTCTAATACTATTAGACATCATTTTCTTTTCATAATACTGTTAAGACATCTCTACTATTAAGGCATCTCTACTATTCCCTATTTCTAACTTTTGAATTTGTATCCGGTTGATAATACGTAGCATGTGAATGAATCCTTCAAAGTGATAAAGTAGTAGGGCAGTGTGTGTAAGACTTGTAATGATAGTGTCTTATTATTATTGTATATATTGGTTTATATAGGTATTTACATGTATATATATCTGATGTTGGATTTTTATAGGTATATGTGTATAATTTATTTATCTTTGTTGAGTTAAATTAAAGTTGTCATGGTCATTATTTTGAATGTAGGTGATTTTATAAAGTGATGCAAGTAAATAACCGCGTTTCACAAAGTGAACTAAATATGGTTCTTATCGCTACTCGTTCTAAAATATCCTTTTAGACACAGAGTAATAATGGTGATATTCGCGTGCGAATTAAACTTTCTATGACAAAAATAATGCATTGACGATCATAAAATGACTTCTCGTTGAAAATTATTGGTAAACTTGCAAACTTGCAGTACATGATTTTTACTTAACGAAAAGAGGATCTAGTTTTCTTACGGGGTGTCACAGCCTCCCCAGGTTAGAAGATTTCGTCCACGAAATCAAGACGTTGTAGGAGTTGGTGGATTTGCGAATAAGTGAGGGTACTTGCTCTTGAATTGGTCCTCACGTTCCCACGTGTACTCTGGACCTCTTCGTGCGTTCCAACGGACTTTAACGATAGGTATACGGCTTCGCTTGAGTTGCTTGACCTCGCGGTCCATAATCTCTACGGGTTCTTCGACGAAGTTGAGTTTGTCGTCGAGTTGGATTTCCTCCAGAGGAATAACGAGTGTGTCATCGGACAAACATTTCTTTAAGTTGCAGACGTGGAAGAAAAGTATGTTAGAGGAGTTAGAAAACTATTGGTTTAGGACTTGTGAGTTTTGTTGTTTACTTTTGATAGGTTTATGTTTTGTCATTAGCAAAACGAAGAACGATCGTAAAATATAAATAAACATTTTTACTGTTTATTTGTATTAACATATTTTATTCAAGTTTTAAATTTCTAAAACTCGATTCACCTAACAAACGCACTAACGGGTAGGAGGACCCCATCTGCGAGTGTGTAGGAGAAGGTTAAATCTGAGGTCGTCCCAAGAGCTAAGTGTTAATTAGTTTTAATTTGAAGTGTCACGTTTTTAAAGTAGTTTTAAGATTGATTTTAAGAATAACAAGAAAGTAAATAAGCGTAATTAAAAGAGATAGAAGTAATCAGGGATAAAGGCGTGTTAACCTAGCCATTTCATTACTACCATTACAACTTTGTTTTCCTGTGCCATGTTACATCATGGTTTCATTGGTGGTTTTTAAAGTCGACATACCTGAATAGATATATTTAGTCTGTCCTATAATTCCTGCAATCCCGAATCCCCTCGAAAGTCACAAAGGTAGGGCAACCAGGTCATAGTGATTAATCCCAACTATCCCTAGAACTAGTTTAATGACCTATACAGATTATTAACCCTCTCTGAAAGAGTTCCTGTGCTTTTTAAGTATATTAAATGATAGAGGTGGTAACAGGGTTAGTTCCTACACTAGGGTTAGAATGATCATCCTTCCCCAGTACCCTGCTAATCTCGTGTTCAAGTGGTAATCTAATAATAGGATTAACATGATCTAAACCACCCGCAATACTACCTAAACCCAGGGTTACACGATAGTCAAAAGGATATACAATGAAACCATGATCTAACAGAAAACAAACATTATAACGATAGTAAATTCATGACTAGGCCAGCACTTGAAGTGCTTAGCGCCTATAGAAATAACACAGCAAGAATTAATAAAGATAATCATGGATGGAAAACTCATAATTCTTACAATAATTGTTTATGAATGATTAAATACAAAAGTAAGTTAAGTGTGATCTCTCTTGGACTTCTGGTGGAATTCTTTGAGCTATAGAGGCCTTGATCACCTCTTACAACTGTGGTGGAATGGTTGATATCAAATTGTCTCAATGAGGCCTCTATTTATAGATTTCAAATAGTTTACGGTGTAACCTTTTAGAGGTTTACGCCATAAACTGCTAATGTGCACTTACCATCTTGCAGGCTTAAAGGATGTAACGGCGTAATCAAGTATCCACGTTACGCCGTAATGCTGACTCAGATAACTCATCCTTCCATAATAATAATGTTACGACGTAAACCTTGCGTGTGGTTATGCCGTAATCTTGCTGGGTGACGTGTCTTGCCTTGAATAGGTTATGACGTATCACTATTGTAGGGGTTACGCCGTAAAGTCTCGTAAGAATTCATGTTTTCTTCATTTTTTGGTCCTTTTCTCGTGTTTTTTGTCACATACTTTCATTTTACCTGAAAATAACAAAATAACCGTAAAAGTATCAAATTCAAGTATTTATAAGACAATTGCAAGTATTTTTAGGGGAAAATTAACACTAAAAAGTATCAAATATTTGATGTTATCAACTATCCTCCCACTTGACTTCTGCTTGCCCTCAAGTAGACCTGTTAAAATAGTTTATAAAAAGATTTCTCTGATTTAACTCAAAGAGATGAATCTATAAAAGACTTATGCTAGAAACATCAAAGCCAAACACTTCACGAAAAGGGGATCAAAAATCACTCAACTCTTAACTAGTCTAAGTGTTAAATTTTAGGGTGATCGCTCATCTGCAAAGTCATATCATGTATTTTATCATAAGCTTGGAGAGTATACAAATCTGTACCAGTTAGAGTTAGGGTCTAAACAATTCTTAAAGGCAACATGGGTGACATAACATAGGTTTATTGGGTGATATAAAGGTTAGGATAGACACGAGATACATATTTAATTAATGTTAAGATAAAAACACAAAATAAATAGTCATATATAATCTAAGGTATCTATAACTGGCTACTGTCCATCTATAGTCCAAGTCTTCAAGTGCGAAAATCTGATCATATCATCATAATGGGTTAGCCAATAATGAGATCTTGCGGAGCATGCTAACCCATTCTTCACTAGGTGGTTTATAGTTGCACCACCTTTATACATCGGACTGCTTATAGTTGCACCATCCCCATAATCACTAGGTAGCTTATAGTTGCACCACCTTTTTAGTTGGTTTTATAACACGTAACCAACATCAGGAGTTAGATCACTAGGTAGCTTATAGTTGCAACACCTTTTTTTTAAATACTCCTATAAATTAAATACCGCATATCCCCCTCACTTGAGATAAACAGTATCGAAAGTGATAATATCGGGGGGTCTTCCATAATCATAATAATATGTCTTCAACGAAAGTGCCAATCTTCAAACCATTTTCCTGAACCATAGACTTAGGTAGCCATAAATTTCAACACAAGGATAAATATAGACTACATGGTTGGCTAAGGCGAAATGGTGTAACGAAACATAGGTGAAAACTTAGATTGGCTTAACAAGGGTGATCTAGGGGTATCTTGCACTAATGATGAGTGCAACAAAAGGGTTTTTAACATGGAAGGTCGACAAGTCAGTGTAAAAAGTCGATAAACACACACATATACGCTTATTTGGGTGAATTCCTAAATGTTGCCTTCTCGAACCATCTATTCCTGCTAATCAATTAGGTCTCGAAATGATGTACAGGTCAAGTTCTAAATTCTACAATACTACCGGCACACTTAATATTTTGGTGGATTTTTATATAATGAGATGAAATTAAACATTAGGCTTAAAACTTACCAACTAATAATAAAGGGTAATGTGCATTCAACAAAGATTAATTCTAGTTTAGTAAGAAAAACATGTCAAAATTTTTAGAATCGACACCATTTTTCAAAGAAAACTAGAAAATCAAAGGCAAGAATAGGTCAAGTGATAATTCTACTTCCATCCCCCTACTTGTTTTGTACAATGTCCCTATTGTACATTAAGGAAATGAAATAAACATGAAGAGTAGAATTAGAACAAGAAACTCCCTTGAGCATTGCTTCTGAACATATGAAATGTAATAAGCCGGTGGAGAAATCCAGAAAATCTCCATCGTGAGTGAAGCTCATTTTCCCCTGTGATCACTAGAACAAACTAATAGAATAAAATCACTAAAGAATAAATATACAAGAAATACAAACCTAACTCACTTTCGTAGGAATCACGGTTGCATTTAGCATATGCAACAAGCCTTTTAAACCACTTGGTGGCCCAAGTGGACGAGTGAAGTCTCGTGAGGGTTTCCAGAGAACATACCCACAAAGTTCATTTAGATATACAAGGTTTAGCAATGTACTTCAAGTTCAATAACACAAGATATGAGAACGACCCACTAAGATGTCGTTTAAAAAAAGATACATTGTGAATTTAGCAAAATACTTGTTAATTACCATAAGCCCATGGTTTCAAATTGTGTGACAATCTTAAGTAAAGATTTCGGTTTATAAACAAATATCTCAAAATGTAATACGCCCTAAAATCTTTAGTATTGTTCTCTACCAAAAGAGTGACTCCAAATGTTTCTGGCAACCTTGTGCTCTTATTGACCTGAGAAAACATGCTTAAAAAGTAACATAAAGTTGGTGAATTCCTAGGTTTCTGTAAATAAATTTATAGGACCGCAACTTGTCAAGTGTATGATGAAGCAATTAGATGCAAACATCTTGAAATGTAATTCGGTTTCCCTAAGCTCATGGACACCGAAGATCGACGTATATGGATGCATAAAATTGCTCAATAAATGCCCCTGAATGATGTTCTAAACCCGCAAACATCCCAAATCTGACATGGTTATACCTTTTGTTTGTCCGACAGGACTGGCACATGTGTAGCGCTACCAACCCAAACGGGGACGTCAATCTAAAATAGATCTGATTTTTAACATTCAGCGCTCGCAATCTAGCAATTGACAGTTCATGATAAAGGGGCTCAGTGGGTTATCGTACTTAGGACCTATAACACGTTAATCATAGTATTAAAATGTACTCTTGCGTCCAATTTGTAAAACGTGCAAAGTATGTTCTCACCCCAACAAATGTTAATCATTTAATAATTGTAAAACATGGGCTAGGAATCATCTTAGCAAATAGTCCTTCCTGAAATGATATATATTACAAGTACGGCAAAATGAATCACACCGTCAAATACCATTAGTAAATTACGGCCAGTCTTAGTCTACAAGTTTAGGCTAAAGGCCTCTCCTTTACGCCCGCTGCTTCCTTCTCCTTCCCATCTTTACCTTAATGTATAAACTATTTATAAATGCTAGTTTTTATATATATGTTATCACTTGTGTGATAGTGCACATGTTTTATTGTATTTGTCTTCACATGTTGGCTCTTGGGAAGGTATTAGATTTCACACGGTTGTGTCTAGTTTAAACGTTATTAATAAATATTCCTATTTCTTAAGTCGAATCGGTTAAACTTGTATAATATAGAATGGTATTTCGTCGGTACGCTAAGTGTTTTTAAAATCATTTTGTTTATAAATTACCTTAGGTTTTCTATAATTACAATACAAGTCCTTATGTTTATGAAATATAGTATTTCACTTTAAAACCCTTAGGTTTCCAAAGTTACACTTTTATGTCCTTTAACTTTTAATCAATTACACTTTAAGTCCTGTTATATTTCAAACAGAACCCCTTAAGTTTTGGAATATCAAAACAGCCCCTAAGTTTATAGAAAAAGTTTTGGCGGGTTTTTAGTCCCCAAGTGTTACAAGTTTGCCACTTTAGTCCCTTAATCTTTGAAAAAATAATTTTAAGCCCAATTAAGTTCTTGGGAGTTTTTGGTGGCAATAGGTTTATTAAGTTTAAATATGCCATTATAGATGTCTCAACTTGTTAATAAAGCTTGGTGTGCGTATTTCGAGCTTTATTAGGCTTAATGACGGATATGGTCTATTCAAGATTCCAAGGGTCCATTTAGGATTTAAAAAGTTCAGGGGCTCTCAATAAGCTCATTCAAACATTATTGGAACACGGTTAAGGCTGAAAAATAAGCCCGGGATGGCTTTTTGAGATCATTGGGCTTGTTAGGGCCCAAAACTTACCCGTATGTTTTCAAAGTCCATTAAGCATTTCCTTAATTGGTCAAACTTATTTTCTTATCTATAAGCTTATTTGGGTCTGTTTTTGAAGCTGGTTTACCTTATGGCCTATTCAATAAGCATTAAAGCTTTGGTTACTGGGCTTGTGGGACCATTACAAGTCTGATAAGGGTTTGTTCACATTGGCTTAACCTTTTGGTCTTTAAAATGTCTTAAGGTTTGTAACAGCCAATAAGCTGGTTTAAGCTCAGTAAGTTGTCGAAGCTTATTTGTGGCTTATGGGCATTTGGCTGGTTTACGATAATGGGCTATACAACCCCATTTGGGTTTGGTTTGGTTTTTAATTGTAACACCCCCAAAAATATGGTCGCAGCGGCGAAATATGTTCGGGAGCAATTACTTATAATACAATGCACAAGATACAACCGAGAACGACCTTTATAATGTGTCATTTGTTAAAACAACCTCTGTTGATTTTCTGAAATCAAATAATAGTTTGTCCCAAATTGCTCACCATGAAAAACATGTATGTAATGACCCAATGCACATCAAATAGTCCAAAGCAATCTAATTCACCTTGAGAAAAACATGTTAAAAAGTGTCAACATTAAAGTTGGTGATTTCATAGGTTTTGTAAGTATAAATGTAATTGTGGAAATCCAAAAAAGATTTATAAAGTATGTATGATTATTTCAAATCTTATTAATAATCGCCAAAAAAATGTAAGAAGTAAATGTAGAACCAAAAAGAGTTTAGTGTTATATTGCTTCGCCGCAATATAATGAAAAAGCGTTCAGAAATTAGTATTGTTATAAGTAGTTATGGATCGCGAGATCGTTGATTTTCCAAAAATGTATGGGTCTACTATAACAATATAGAGTACACATAAATGATATCTACTGTTGCGCTCAAGCTCATGACACTGGAAGTCGACATATATGTATGCATATTTGTAATGCCCTAATTGTGCGCAATGTAGATGTTCAAACCCGTTTCATCCAAAATTTTTGATCCCGACCGGATGTATGCATTCATGTTTTTAGTACTGTCAAAACCCCGAAACAGGGATGTCAATCCAAAAATAGATTTATTTATACACTCGCGCCTTCCTAAACCGGTCCTCCGGTCAAGAATTAACAGTTCTTTGATTATGGGGCAATGCTTGGGTTATCTGTTACTTAGGCAAACAGTTAACAGGAGATTGATACGAAAAAAACACTTGTGTCCAATTAAAAATTAACTGTTGTATTTGTAAATAGCTTGAGTACTTTAATCCATAAAGTAGAAAGAGTATGATATAAATCAGTTAATCGAGTTCGTAATGAGTATGTGATCAAGGTTGTATTTAGCTGTATTCTCCCCCGAGATTTGTAAAGTAATGTAAAGCAATTGAAAGAGGGCTATAAACTCACATCGAGGATGAAGGACGATTTGCCTAATAGGCATTTAATATGACAATACGTACGGAAAAAAGACCGGAAGGCCTGCCGACGAGGAGAAAGTAGTAACAAACTCAACAGCTAAGTCCCACTAGCCTAGGATAATGCGTTGGGTTTTCCGATGAATGATATGTAAACTACGACACGTTGATAAAGATTTAGATTTAAAGTTGTATAATAGTTGGTGGAAAGTTAATAAAATAAAATAAAAAGCAAGCATAGGTCGTGTTTTATATTTCGTATATCTTTACATAACAAAAAATTAAACGAGTATTTAAAATTCATACCGTGACTTATATAAACAAGATACCACAACCCAATGAATAACTCGAAGCATTATATAATTAGCGACATGTGTTTACCTCTAAAGGTGACCCCCCCCCAAAAAAAAAAATTTAAAATTAAAATGGTTAAATTAATATAATACTTTCCCAAGTATTATTTAAGAAAGATGACTAATTAAATGAAACAAAATAATTCGACACACGCCCATGGATATCCCCAAATGATTTAGTAGAAAGTTTCTTTATAAAATAAACGCATGTTTTAAAGTTGCGGATTAGATAACTGAAATTCTCAAAATTTAACTTACATTTGCTTTTAGGTTCCTTCGAGATCTATTAATTTTTATGACTCTTTTCACGATAATAAATTAAAAGTAGATTTGTAATAAATTTACTAACGTAGCAGAGTTTTATAAAAATCCGAGCATGACCTATTGTTTATTTTACGGTTTTCCATATTACAAAAGTTAATCAATTTTTCCTCAATTCAAATTACATGTTGCAAAACCCAAAACACATCTCCTTAAGGTTATTATAAGCACAAAAACGAAAATAATATATAGAGTATTTATTTAATCAATACCACCATTTAGATCCGGTTGTATATATTATATATATTATTATATATAATTTATATATATATATATATATATATTATATCATATATATTGTATATATATATATATGAATCTTTTTAAAGTTTTTTTATTATCCGATTCAAACCAAACCAAACGCATCCTTATTTGTTAAATAAACAAAAAAAACAAACACCCCTAGCTGTTTCGGTAAAACCAAACGCACCCTTGTGTCGTTTGGCAGCCAACCAAACGCCCCTTTATGGTGCTTTCTCATGCCAAACGAACCCCTTGGTGCAAACCGTGAAACCCAACACACCCTACGATGATTCTAGCAAAACCAACCGCACCCAACGGTGTTCTAAGATAAGCCAAACACACCCTAGGCTGTTAAGACAGCCCAACCAGACGCACCCTTTGTGTTTTCTGATAAACCAAACGCATTCTTATTGTTTTCTATATCTACCGAACGCACTCTTTCGTGCTACACCACCAACCATACACACCCCTTGGTTGCACCAAGCACACCCAAGGCTGTTCATAACAGCCAAACGCCCCTAATGGTGTTAACCATAAGCAACCAAACGCTCATGCTGCTAACCCGTAACCAAACAAACTCAGTCTGACACAACAAACGCACGCCTTGGGTCGTTATAAACTAAACCAAACGCACCCTGGCTGGCGACTCTAACAAACCAAACACACCCTCTTATGGCTGCTATAACAAACCACTTGCACCCCTTGGTGCCTAGCAAAATCAAACGCGCCCTATGTGAGCTGTGAGCCAAACCAAACGCCCTCTTGGTCGTTTAATACCTAAACCGGACGCACCCCCTTAGTGGGTCTGTTATACCAACGCACCCTTGTGGTGTTATTTCCAAACAAAACGCACCCTAGTGCTGACGAAGACACAAACCAGCCGCTCCCATTTTTGGTTGTTTCCTATTTGATTTAAAACCAACAGAACCCTGATGATGCCGAGACAAACCAGACGCACCCTCGTGGTGGCTAGTGACGGTGAGGGCTGCGGTGGTGCTGTGGTGGTTTAAATGGTGTCGCGGCTGTGGATACCGCGTGTAGAAATGGTGGCGATGATGTTGTTGATTCGGTGGTGGGGTGGTACGTTGACGGAGATGAAGATGACAATGTGGAGGAGATGATGGAGCTATGGTAGGTTGGTGGCGTTCGAATGGCGTGGTGACGTCGGTGGTGGTGTGGTGATGATATTGTTGGTGGATCGGAGGTGGGTGGATGGAGGAGATGATGATGGTGTGTTGGTGGTGGAGGTACGACATCGGTGATGTGGTTGTGATGGTGTCGGCCGGAGGGTGGTCGGAGAACGCCGAAGCGGCGCCGGGACTGGGAGAGAAAGAAAAAAAAGGGCCAGGGTTTGCATCCAATGAAAAATGAAGTGAACCCTAAATCTATATATAATTATACTAAAAAGTTTTCAAAAAAATAGCAAGTGTTATATAGTATAGGGTTAAATTTATAAATACCACCACAGGGACTACAAGTGTAACTTCCGATAATTAATGGTTCGGGACTCGTTTGAGCGACTTAACGGAGGAATTAAAATACGAAAAATTGCGGCAAAATTCGTTTTCCAAATACGAAAACTACGCCATTGCGTTTAAAATGATTTTTCCTGCGAAAATGAGTATTTACTCGACCAATATTTTTATAAAAAATATATAAATCATTATTATTTATTTGGTACCAGTGGGTGTCGCGAGTAAGCTTTGTCTGTAAAAATGAAACTTTAATTTCAACGTTCGCGTTATTAAATAAACGCTTTTGGATAAAATATTAACTAATTTATTAAGTATTTTTATTTAATAAAAAGTGGTAATTAAATATAATTTAATTATTTTTGTGTCTGTACGCGTTGTTCTCGCTTCTAAAATTTTGCGAGGCTGTTTCAGCCCTCTTCTACTTGTTCTCAAGTCTCGGGCAAAACTAAAAAGTTGTCCCAAATATCGTTTTATATCAAATTGCTTTAGAGTCCGAGTTGTGAAAACGTGATTTAGTGGTTCGTTTTTGATAAATCAACTATGAATTAATATATATCTCTTTCGTTTTCGAATCAAATAAGTCAAAAGTAACTTTGTACACGCGGTGTGTAATAATAAATATGATTTATTATTAAAATACGTTCCGAAAATTTTACCGGCCACGCGGTAATTGCTTTTATTAGACAATAAAACGTCAAAAGTCAAAAAGTCAAGTCAGACTCGAAAAGTCAAAGGTTAAAATAGTCTTTTAAAATTTCGAAAATTCTCGGATGGTACAGTACCTACCCCTTAAAGAAATCTCGTCCCGAGATTTAATTTGTGTTAACCGATTGAGTGGCCAAGGAAAGATTTAAGGTTTAATAACTCGTTCTAAACAAGACGCTGATAACTTTATTCAGCAAAATTCGGTGTTTCTACACTTCTCAATCTATCAGAAATTTTGGCTAAGTTTGTCCAGGATATTTAATCCATCAAAATGGGTATCTCAAAATATATCATTACAGATCTTATGACTAGTGTACCCGCGGTATAGGAAAAGTCTCATTATAGTGAAAACCTC
>BQNB010021469.1:42809-64226 GCA_026074375.1 Tanacetum coccineum
TGGGTATATCCTTTCTGATCATACCGCCTACATCTTCATTCACAAGATTTTCTAGTTTCTGGGCTTCGATCTGAGCTTCTAGAATTCGCTTGGGAAGATCCAAGCTAATAGTCATAACTAAAGCTCGAACCCGCATTGGCTCAATCCGTTCCTTACAGCTTAATGCATCAGCCACTACGTTTGCCTTCCCTGGATGATAACGAATGTCACTTAGCAATTCAAGCCAACGACGTTGCCTCATGTTAAGCTCCTTTTGATCGAGAATGTGTTGTAAAATTTTATAGTCGGTGAACACGGTACATCTGGTTCCATATATATAGTGTCTCTATATCTTTAGAGCAAATACCACCGATCCAAGTTCTAAATCATGAGTGGTGTAATTCTTCTCGTGAACTTTTAGTTGTCGAGAAGCATAGGCAATCACCTTCTCTCTCTGCATCAATACAGCTCCTAAATCCTTGTGTGACGCATCACAGTAGACTACAAAGTCTTCGCTCCCTTCAGGTAAAGCCAGAATTAGCGCACTGCACAACTTCTGCTTTATTAACTGAAAGGCGTTTTCTTCTTTTTCACCCCAGTCAAACTTGACTCCTTTCTGAGTAAGCTTTGTTATTGATTTAGCAATCTTCGAGAATCCCTCGATGAATCTTCGGTAGTACCCAGCAAGACCTAAAAATTGGCAGATCTCCGTCGGTGTCTTAAGAGACGCCCAATCTTTGATAGATTTTATCTTGGCTGGATCCACGTGTATGCCTCTGCTATCAATGACATGACCGAGAAATTATACCTTCGGAATCCAAAATTCACGCTTGGAAAACTTGGCATACAACTTCTCTTCCTTAAGCAATTCTAAAATTGCCATAAGGTGTTCTTCGTGCTCCTTCTTGTCCCTTGAATAAATAAGTATGTCATCAATGAAGACAATTACAAACTTATCCAAGTAAGGCTTGCACACTCGGTTCATGAGGTCCATGAATACCGCAGGTGTGTTTGTCAGTCCGAATGGCATGACCTGAAACTTGTAATATCCATACCGAGTTCGGAATTCCGTATTTGGAATGTCTTGCTCTCGTACTCTAAGCTGGTGATAACCCGATCTTAGATCTATCTTCGAATAAATACTGGATCCTTGGAGTTGGTCAAATAAATCGTCGATCCTCGGGAGTGGATAACAATTCTTCAATGTCAGCGTATTTAACTCATGGTAGTCAATGCACATCCTGAATGACCCGTCCTTCTTTTTGACGAACAAGACCGGGGTTCCTTAAGGTGATGAACTAGGTCTTATGAAGCCCTTGTCGGAAAGTTCTTGCAGTTGTTCCGACAATTCCTTCATTTCGGATAGAGCCAATCGATATGGTGCACAAGCTACGGGCGTGGCTCCTATAATTAAGTCGATCTGGAATTCCACTGGTCGAACCGGAGGAAGACCCGGCAAGTCCTCGGGAAACACGTCAGGAAAATCTCAGACGATTGGTACGTCCTTAAGTTTCTTTCCTTCTGACTTGTCCTCCTCTTTCTTGGCGGATATCTGTGCCAAAAAGATCTGGCATCCTTTCGCCATGTACTCTTGAGCTTTTGAACATGAGATAATGGTCAACCGAGATTCTCTCCCGTAGTTACTTTCGCCACCATGAAAAATCAAAGTTTCATTTCCATAGGGAATTTGAACAAGTTTCTCGTCACATACGATCACGGCGTGATACTTTCTTAACCAGTCCATGCCGATAATAACGTCAAAACTACCCAGTTCTACGGGCATTAGATCTATGTTGAATGGATGGTCTAAGAAATTTAAAGTACAACCTCGTATAATGGTGTCTATCCTGACTATTTTCCCATCAGCTAATTCGACATCATAATAATTTTCTAATGGAGTTAGGGCAATGTTAATCAGGGAACTAAATGCAGTGGATATAAAACTCCTATTGGCACCAGTGTCGAATAAGATAGATGCATAGTGGTTGTTTAATAGGAATGTACCCGTGACGACATTGGAGTCTGGGTTTCCCGATGCATTCCCTCTCTTCTCTGCATTCCCAACTGCATACACCCAGCCTTGTGCATTCCTATTTCCTCCATCCTTATTCTTCAACTTTGGACAATCTCTCTTGAAATGTCCTGGAGCTCCACATTCAAAACAACCATTCCCCTTAGGATTTTCCCTATTGCCCTTCTGAGTATTTGTAACATTTGTGTTTCCAGAACTCCTGCAATCTCGGGCAAGGTGCCCTACCTTGTTGCACTTGTAGCACTTCTGAGTACACGGGTCATTATGGTGGAAGTGGCACTTGGTGCACTTGGGCAAATTTCCCCCATATGGTTTCTTCTCACCAGTTCCCATGTTGTAGACCTTGGCGACATTCTGCTTTTTGAAGGGTTTTTGTTGATGACCATGGTTATTTCTAGATGAATCTTTCGCCTTCCTTTTGTTATCAGACTTTTCCGCATAGGTACGGAGTTTCTGATCCATAAAGTCGTTGGCCAACTCAATCATCTTATCCAACGTCTTGGGCTTGGAAGACTTCACATTCCCATAGATGTTATCAGGAAGTCCACGGATGTACTTGTTGATCTTCTCAGTTTCATTAGCACAAAACTTGGTACATATCAGGGTTAGCTCTTGGAAACGTTCAGTGTATGCTGGAATATCGTTCCCTTTGACCTTTAGGTTCTACAACTCAATTTCTAGTTTCTGGATCTCACCCAGTCGACAATACTTGTCCGTCATTTTCTTTTTGAGTCCTTCCCAAGTCATTGCATATGCCTCGGAACCTAGGTTCTTATCTGACCGTTCCACCAAGTCAACGCAGCACCTAACAGAGTGCAGGTGGTAAACTTTACGTGATTCTCAATTGCACAACCACTGATATTGAAAACTGACTCCATATTTTCAATCCACTGAGTTAAACCGACCACACCTTCAATTCCTTTGAAGTTCAAAGGTTGACATTTCATGAAATCAGCATAGTAACAAGGGCGTGCAGTTTGCACATTCCTTCGGTCATCCCCGTGCGAACTGTGGCTTGCGTCTCCATTGGTGGAGTTTCGCTGAAGAGCTTGATCAATCATAGCTTGGACGGATTCTGGAGTCATGTTGTTTGGGTTGGTGTTGCTAGTAGGGGTGTTCTGTCCTCGTCTGGTCGTAGGTGCCATGATTTGTCTAGATCACAAAAGACAAAACGTGAGGTTATAATCATGACAGAATATAATAATGTATAGGTGAAACATCAACACAAGAGAGATATATAACATAAACACAATCTATTTCATTTATAACTTGGAAAATTTTACATGAAATAGTTGTTGGTACACAAAATACAATACAAAAGATCTAAGGCTATGCTAGCGGGGAAAACCCCTAATACTTAACATGCCTGTACAATGGCCTAGCAAGATAAAATAACATGAACCGCTAGATGTGACTGTCAGCCTCCCCAGAAGCATCCTGGTGATCTGGAATCCTAGCATCTGGTCCTGGCTGTCTAGCTCTCCTCTGCTGCTCTCGATGTGCTAGCAACTCGGCCTGCATGTCACTCATCTCTCATCTCATGTCTTTCATCACTTGGAGAGTCTCTGCCATTTATGCCTGGTGCCTACGGTTAGACTCTCGTAGCGCTGCCATCTCAGCCTAATGCATCTGAAAACGAGTCTCATATACCTGGTGCTGTGTCTGAATGAGAGTACCCTGCAGCTGTAGCTGTGCATGATGTGCCTGGATATGGATCTCGTGTGGATACACATGATCACGATGGGTCTAAAGCTCTAGATGGGTTGCTTGACTCAATCCTATCGAGTGAGCCCAAGCCTCTCGGGAAGCATAGACCTCCTCCTTTACAATCCATACTGTCTCCTGGAGAGTCATCCTATCCCCCATAAGTAAGTCGACCCGCTGCGAGTCCATATCGACTCGCTGTGATATACGAGACCTACTATCCTGAGCATCCTCTAGTAAAGCATACAAGTCTTGTGTATCATGCTCATGGAGCTCAGCAAGCTCTGTAACCCTAGTATTGACCTCTCCCACGGTCATAGGTGCTACCTCAGGAACTGCCTCTGCCGGATCTACCCAAGTATCCCTAATACCATACCCAACCTCACTAATCCCCTGCCATCTCGCTTCAGCATCTACGGTGCTGACAAACCCATAATCTACCCCTCGACCTCTGGTAGGTCTGGCAGTAGAACTCTCCCCGATCTCATATCTGGAACCTAGAGTGGACAAACACAACCTCTTGCGAGGTGGCAGCTCGGACTCGGGAAGATCATCCCTACGGTCAACAGGTGGTGGTATGTATAGAGATGGTGGTAGTGGTGGTAGTGGAGGTGATGGTAATGCGGCAGTAACTGCATCAATAAGGGCCTGAGTGGATGTTATCCTGAGTGTCTGGATTTGGGTTGGACACCCAGATGATGGTAGTAATGGTGATGGCACAGGTGGTGGTGATGAATGTGCAGGTGGGGCCGTGCACCTAGCAAGGCGCTCTCCTGCAGAGGGTGGTGATAGTGAGATAGGTGGTGATGGTGATGGAGTAGTCATGGCTAGAAGTCTCTCAACCTCTGCCCCTGGTGGAAGGGATATGGAAGCCTGAGGCCGGACGGTAATCCTAGCCCCAATAGTAATGTCAGTGGAGGGTGGTGGTATAACAGGCTCTGTTCCCTCAGGTGGGGAAACAGGCTCATCAGTAGGTACAACAATAGCAGAGTCGGCCAGAGCTAAGTGCTCCTCCTCCTCCTCGTCCTCATCATTGACGTCATCCCCAGATGAATCGCCGTCATCATCATCTCCATCATCTCCCCCGTCCATAGGATAGTCAACCGGACCATCCTCTGTCTCATCATCCTCATACTCCTCTGGATCCTCCTCGGGATCCGACTCAGTAATATACCCGGGTGACTCAGCAGTAGGTGAATCAACGGGAGGTAATGGCTGCTCCTCAGCTGGGAACACATGTTCATCCTCCAATGGTATATACTCAGGGTATACAGGCTCTGGCACGTAATCAGGATCATGTGCCTGTACGAACATAGGCTCACGCTCATCCTCGTCCTAAGCAACTGGCGGTGTCTTTGGATCCTCTGGGCCTGGTATATAATCCGGTGATGGTGGGGCTACTGGCTGTATCAGGAGTCCATCATATCCGTATACAATGACTCGTGGAGAACCTTCGTCAGATATCTCCTCATCGGCTCCCCAGAAGACTCTGTCTGGCTCCAAATCGGTGTAAACAGGAGTGTATGTAACCGAAGATGACGCAGAAGACATGACTGCTGCAAAAGCAAAAATAACTTATATAAGTATTACTTACAAAAGAGATCGTCATATTATGTCTATAAGTTTTAATTATAAGAGTCTTATAGTAATATACGTAGTATAATTTATATACGCATATATCAATCATGTAAGCACTTAGTAAACCACTAATGCTAAAATAGTGTGCATTATGTAAGCATATATGTGCTAGATGAAAACAGTGTTTGAAAATGGTTATAGTCCAGATAAAAACTTTTAACCTGGTTCTCTATAACCTTGGCTCTAGATACCAATCTGTAACACCCCCAAATATGGGTTGCAGCGGAATGTTGAATATCTGAGGGCGTTACTTCATAGATCAATAGCACAAGATATGAGAAATACCACTAAACGTGTCGTTTAAAAAGATACATTGGATTTAGCAAAATACTTGTTCATTACATAAGCCCATCGCTTCAAATTGTTTGACAATATAAGTAAAGATTTCGGTTTATAACAAATATCTCAAAATGTAATACGCCCTAAATCTTTAGTATTGACTCTCTCCAAAGAGTGACCCCCAATGTATCTTGGCACCTCGTGCCTTTTGACCTGAGAAAACATGCTTAAAACGTCAACATAAAGTTGGTGAATTCATATGTTTATGTAAAAAAGTGTAGGACCGCAAGATTTCCAAGTGTATGATTAAGCAACAGATGCAAACATCATAAAAAGTAATTACGATTTCCTAAGCTCATGACACCGAAGCTCGACGTACATGGATGCAATAAATTGCCAATAAATGCCCCTGAATGATGTTCTGACCCGCAACATCCCAAATCTGACATGGTATACGTTTGTTGTCCGGCAGACTGGCACAGTGAGCGCTACTCACCCAAACGGGGAAGTCAATCCCAAATAGATCTATTTATAACATTCACGCTCGCAATCTAGCAATTGACAGTTCATGATAAAAATGGCTCAGTGGGTTATCGCTACTTAGGTAAACATGTAATCATAGTATAAAATGTACACTTGCGTCCAATTTGTAAAACAAAGCATGTTCTCACCCCCAACAATGTAAATCATTTAAATAATTGTAAAACATAGGGCTATGAACTCACCTTAGCAAATAGTCCTCTGAAAATAATAATATATCAAAGTACGGCAAATGAATCATCAAATACCTAAGTAAATACGGCCAGTCTTAGTCTACAAGTTTAGACTAAATGCTTAATGTATAAACTACAATAAATTGCTAGTTTATATATATTGTTATCACTTGTGTGATGGTGCACATGTTTATTGTATTTGTATTCACATGTTGGCTCTTGGGAAGGTATACGATTTCACACGTTTTAGTTTACGTATAAGCGTTATTAATAAATATTCCTATTTATTAAGTTGTCGGTTAACTTGTATAATATTTGAATGTAATTCGTCCGGTATGCTAAGTGTTTATAAAATCACTTTTGTTTATAAATAACCTTAGGTTTTCTATAATTACAATTACAGTCCTTATGTTTATGAAATATAGTATTTACACCTTAAACCCTTAGGTTTCCAAAGTTACACTTTTAGTCCTTCAACTTTTCAATAATTACACTTTAAGTCCTTATATATTTCAAACAGCCCCTTAAGTTTTTGGAATATCAAAACAGCCCCTAAAGTTTATAGAAAACAGTTTTGACGATTTTAGTCCCCCAAGTTTACAAGTTTGCACTTTTAGTCCCTTAATCTTGAAAAATCACATTTAAGTCCAATTAAGTTTTGGAAAGTGGCAATAGGTTTTATTAGGTTTAAATAAGCCATTTAAGATGTCTCAACTTGTAAATAAGCTTGGTGAGCTTATTTCGAGCTTATTGGGCTTATTGGACCCGATATAGTCCATTAAGCATTCCAAGGGTCCATTTAGGATTTAAAAGTACACGGGCTCTCAATAAGCTCATTCAAACTTATTGGAACTGTTAAGGTTGAAAAATAAGCTCGGATGAGCTTATTTGAGCTTTTTCGAGCTCATTGGGCTTGTTAGCCAAACAACCTTAACCCGTATGTTTTCAAAAGTCCATTAAGCATTTCCTTAATTGGACCAACTTATTTTCTTATCTTATTAAGCTTATTTGGGTATGTTTTAAGCTGTTTTACTTCGTGGCTTATTCAATAAGCCATTAAGCTTTGGTAATGGGATTTTGGGCCCATTACAAGTCCGATAAGGGTTGTTCACGTTTGGGCTTAACCTCTCTGGGTTCATTAACTTGTCTAAGGTTGTAACAAGCCTCATAAGCTGTTTAAGCTCACAAATAAGCTGCCAAAGCTTATTTGTGGCTTATGGGCATTTGGTGGTTCACGATAATGGGCTAACAAGCCCATTATGGGTTTGGTTTGGTTTCTAATGGTACTAAGGGTCCATATTAGTTTCAATAAGCACATAGGTTTCTTAATAAGCCCGAGGGCTCTTATTAATAAGCTATGGGCCTACCAAACTGGCTTATTAGGCCTGTTTAGGTTTAATAGGTCATGCATGGCCTGTTATGGTTTTCCTTAGCACTTTGTTACCCCAAACGAATTTAAGATCCTTTTAAGCCCATACATGCATGGCCCGTTATAGTTTTTCTTATGAGCTTATCTATAGGTCGTGGGTCTTTGTTAATGGGTTGTTGGGCCGGTTAGGCCCATACATGGTTCGGACGTGGGCTGTTGGGCCCGATAGGGTCCATTTGGTTTATCAAGGCTCGTTTAGGGTTTCATTGAGCTACTAGTAGTCATTTGAAGCTCATTTAGCAACCGAAATGGTTGTGTTCGTCACATGCAAAAGTCTAATGACGTCATATACACTTTCCCATGCCACGATATCACGTTTGTTTAAAAGTTTACGTATAGTTTTTATTCAAATTCATGTATATGGATTTTTGGTTCGCGTTGTGTCCAAGTTGTTCATATAACTTGACGCCTTAAGGTTTCACTTGTTATTAAGTCATGTTACATAATTTTATTTTATTCCTCGCACCACACATGGTCCAACATATGCATATACACGTACGTGTGCCACGCATGAGATGAACCATGCGTATTCACGTTCATTAACAACTTGCTAATCACATAAAACTTGGCCTACACGACTAAATATCAAAGAAACATTTAAAATATGAAGTGTACAAGTTCGACGCGACTTACAAAAGGTCCTAGGGCTTGTTTTGAGTGTACGCGAGCAATGTGACAACCCCACGTATGAAATACACGACCAACTAATAAACCAAAGCTCCAAAGCTTAGTGTACACCCAAATCTTGGCTCGTAAACCTTCTTTTGACCTCGTGTGAATATCCTAGGAGTTATTTTAGGTGCGAATAGAAAGTGTAAAGGCGTTTGTTTTCGGTTTGTGATCCGACGCAAGAAGAGAGGATATGTTTGAGTTGTTTGGGTGTTTTGCGATTTGTAAGAGTGTAAAAGGGCAAGAGTGAGTGAGTATTTATAGGCAAGGTTCCTAGTTACATAACCCTAGTCCTGAACAAACCAAAACAGGCTCTAATCCTAATGGTTTTGCAATTTCTAGTTAACCACACCTTGTTTTGTTAAAACAACCTAAGTACATTCTTTAATTGCATAATCTAAGTACAAAATTACCTAAGATATGGAAATCTTAAGGTTTTGTGTAAATACATGGATGTAGCCGTGGTTATAAGGGCAAAGGGAGTCAAATGAGTCTTTATCCATTGTGTATTAGTTATCTAGGGAACAGTAAGGACTAACATTAATTAAAAAGGGTTTGTACAAGTACTTAGCGATTAATTAGGAGATTTTCTAGTTGTTTTGATCCCATAATTCGGCCCCAGTGGGTATTAACACAGAATTGATTTAATTTTGTGTTTAAGGTTTATAAGTGGGTATTGGTTTGAGTCTAAGTAAGTCTAGGTATTTCCGGGGTGTGTCCAAATGTATTTTATTGCGAAACGTAAGCCTTTTACGTGACCAAATAAAAATAAAATACGCGAAGTTAATAATTATCTTCTTAATAATTATATAACACTTGTTTGATGCAGACCTTAATTTATTTAATGACCGTTTACATTAATTGATTATTTCTAGTCTACGCGATTTAGCTTAAAAGTTAAATTAAAAGTAAACGCCTACCGGACCAAAATAAATGGTGACGAATAATAGGAGTCGTAAAATGACCTTAACATGAGAAATGTTACAAAAAAAGTTGGAGTTAATAAAACAGCATCATCAAATGTTTAAAGATCAAAGACTCCCACACAAAGGTGGGTCTCCAACCAAAACTAACCAATTTTAACCTATTTGTGCAAATTAACACAAGGAAACCCCTCTAGCTTGTGAACAATTAATGTTCAAAACACATGATTTATATAAAATGTTACTTGCACAAATATGGGAAGTACCAGGACCTGAGGGAATGTATGGAGATGACTCAACATACAGTACTGAAGGTCATGGTCATGTAAAATTATGGTATAGTTTTCATAAATGAAGCACCTGAAAATAGTCTAATCTACAATCTCTTTAGCTTCAGACAATTCTCTAATGCTGAATATTGTTTAGATTAATGAAGGGTGCATGTTCCTCAACATGAAGTCACAAATCATGTGCTCATCTGACAAAAATGGTCAAGATAATCAATATGATCACAATGATCAAAATGATTATCTGTTTCAAACTGATGAATTCTTAAATGATGATCAGTATGAACATTTAAAAAAACACACACAAATGAAAACCAAATTCATTGTCAACCTTACAATACTAATTATATTCAGATCTATGAACACTTATCCTCTCTAAATGGAAGATACTTCAGTCCATGATACAATTCCAATCCTTTTAAAAAATGATGAAACTGGAATTTTCATCAAAATCAAGGCTACAATCAGCAAGAAGGCATAGATGAAACCTTTGCTCCTATTGCAAGACTTTAAGAAATTAGGATCTTTCTTGCCTTTGTAACTCACATGAACTTCATAGTTTATCAAATGAATGTCAAAAGTAAAGTCCTTAGTGGTAAACTAAAAGAAGAAGTTTATCACAAACAACCTCCAGGTTTTAAGAGCAGTGCGTTCTCCAACCATGTTTGCAAATTTGACAAAGCCCTTTATGGACTTAAACAAGCTCCAAGAACCTGATATAAAACTCTCTCAACCTATCTCACTAAACACAATCTTGTAAGAGGTATGATAGACAACACTCTGTTTATCTACAAAACTCAAACTGATATGATTTTGGTGCAAATTCATGTTGATGACATTATCTTTGGGTCCACCAACACAAAGATGTGCAAACACTTTGCTAAACTAATGACTCAAAGATACGAAATGAACATGATAGGTGTCCTCACCTACTTCATTAGATTTTATATTGAATAATCTAAAAGAGGCATTTCAATCAACAAAGATATATTTGGGATCTGCTAAAAAAGTATGACAAAATTGGTTCATTAGTAACTACTCCAATGGTGCCCCCCTAACATGTTAGGACATGAACTCAATGGCAAAGCTGTAAATAGACTTAGTATAGAGGTATGATTGGATTACTAATGAACCTAACTGCAAGCAGATCTGACATTTAATTCTCAACTTGTCTCTATGCAAGATATCAAGCAAACATAAGGAATCCTACCTTATTGTAGTTAAGAGAATATTCAAGTACCTAAAAGGTACTCCTAGTCATAGTCTATGGTATCCAAAGTGTTCATTTTTGACCTAAAAGGATACCCAGACTCTACTATGCTAGATGCAACATGAACAAGAAAAGCACCTCAGGTGCTTGTCAATTGCTGGGAGGTAAAATTATGTGCTGGAATGCTAAAAATCAACAATTTATAGCTATGTCCTAAGATGAAGCTGAATATGTAACTACTACTGGATGTTGTACCGACATATTCTGAAGAGTCACCTCATTGACTATGACCTCATATATGAAAAGGTACCCACATTTTGTGATAACATCAGTGCTATTTCAATATGAAACAATCCAGCTCTGCACTTAAAAAACAAAGCATATTGATATCAGATATCACTTTATCAGAAATCATATTTTCAAAAGGGGAAATTGAATTACAATTCATTGGCACTCAACATTAACTTGCTAATATCTTCACTAAGCCCTTGGATGAGCCAATTTTCAAAAAGATTGATAGTTGAACTAGGTATGCTGCACATTGATTCAAAACCCGAACCTTCAGTACTGATTGAAGAAAACTAAGGATCTAGCGATTTCATGCAAAATTAAACAACCTTTTATGTTAAAATGCCAGTTTAGTTCTTATTCATAACCCTTAACTTGCAAAAGTGAAGTAACTGAGCAACCACATATGTCTCATTCATGGATTGCATGTGCATTTGTGATTTTGTCGTCTTTGCTGGAGCTTTGTCATTGGTCACATCAAGAACTGAACAAAACTGATTTGTATTATCTTCTGTTTTGTTTCTTAACTAACATTTATTCAATTCTTCAGCTCTGTCGAGTGAAGTAACTGAGCAATCACACATTTCTCATTCATGGATTTGCATAAGCATGTGTGGTTTTGTCGCCTTTGCTGGAGCTTGCATGTTGATAATTATCACAAATATCTGTTCAGCATAACATAACAACAAACCTGAACCTAGTTCAGTTTCTTTACATCAATCACAATGTCAGTTTCAAAAACAAAAATGATTTTCAAAATAAAATAATGTTATTAAGTGATTTCTTACAAGAGAAGTTAACTAATTTAAAAAGTTTATTATAAGATGAATTTCAAACGTTCGAATGACCTCACCTTTCTCTTACCTAGTTTTGACTATGCACAAACGGCTGTACACTGTCCTAAGCGTCAGAAGCATGTTGAAATGACTTTCATTAAATACAAAGTTTCACACACATGTTAAAAACAAACCCTAAAACTTCTCACAAAATTTATAACTTCCATTTGGCAGTTATCAATTCCTTAAAAGAAAAAGTGAAAAGTAACAAATCATATAAACCCTCTCCACCATTCACAAATCACATCTCAAAACAAATCAAACAAAATCATCTCACCAAGAACACATACACAAAAAAAAAACCCCAAAAACAAATCAAATCATCAAGACAACACACAAGTAAGGTAGTATGAAGACTATTACAAGGCTCGTAAGAGTACATTACATGCATTAAAACACTTAAGAGGGATCAACCATATTAGGGGTAAGGTAGTATGAAGAATGTTACCGATGGTATCCTTTCTACGCACTCGCGTTTCCATAGACGTCTATGCCAATTTAATATCTTATGGCTAATTTTCTAAAGCCTGACGCGCACATCCATCATAAAAAGCAACATTAAAAGGATCTACAAACTAAGTTTCATGCAAGCATAAGTAAATACTAAAATATCTAGCCTAGCATTACTAATACTTAATACATACACATAATGATACATATACAATTAACGCAAAAACGCTAAAATCACATAAGTCATTTACATGTCACCAAAAGTGAACGGAATGAACTCATGCAAACTCCATCATAATCAAACCTCAATGAGATTCTCACACTTACTAGGTTGATTCTCAAACCTCTTAAAACACACATAGAACACATAAAATCACAAAATATCATAAACCAAACTTATAGAACAGATAATTAGGTCAACGTTATGGTTTGACCAACCTGCTCAAGCCATGGTTGTCATAGTATCCCCACCTTGAGAAAATCTCGTCCCGAGATTTAACTACTCGAGGCATTAGCACTATCGACAAACAAGTGAGGACACTTAGACCTCATTTGATCCTTGCGTTCCTAAGTAAACTCAGGACCACGCTTCGAATCCCAACGAAATTGTACTAACACTATCTTACTACGCTTTAAACTCATGACCTCTCGGTCCACAACATCAACGGTTCCTTGACAAAACAAAGAGTCTTGTCAACCTTAATCTTATCCAACTTTTACAGTCCGAATCCAACTGCTAGTGATTTTGCTTACCCCCATAAGGGTGCAATTAGCAACACAACAACTCCAAACGGTAAGAAGCATCCCACTACATGAACCTCGCTTGTCATCGAGAAAACTCATCAAAACCCAAAAACATATTATGATGTTTTATATAGTTCAACCTGGACAATAACTTCAAAGTTGAGACTTCAAATCTCCCTGAATAGCTTGTCACTGAATTAAGATCAAATAAAAAAAGTGTAAAGAAGCAGTGCATTAGATACAAATAAACACGATATTAGAGTGATGGAGAAGACAAAATTTTAAAATATAAATACCTCTACAAAGCTTTGCATATATGGACACCCATTCCTTATTTTTATGACCAGACAAGACATTTTCCACTTTTTTATCAATTGTCGCAATTCTAAGTGAATCTTTATACTACTGTACACAAAAAGAATTGTAGAGATTCATTAGATGCTCATAATTAAAAACAAAATCCTTCAAAGGTGGAAACTTGATCCCATTTGTGATATTTTTGCACTTATACAAAAATCGCCAAAAAAATGACTCGAAAACGGTTGAGGGCTACATTGCAAGATAATATTAAACCATTTCTAATGGTGAAATAAATAGGTTTTTCCTTTATTAACCCTCTAACATAATTTAAGACTTTAAATCAAGAAGAGTTTGGGGGCACCGACCGTTGTGGCAGTGTAACAAATTACCCATATGACCAGTACAAAAAAACCACCCGACCGGTCATTTTGCAAGCCTTTAACCTCTTGTATTTAATCAAGTAAAAGCATAATTAAACTGACAGAATATAAAAATATTGTGCATACCCTGTGGGATATTGTAGTCCTTAGTGATCCTTAAAATCACAAAATCCCGCTTATTCCTTATGTCTTATTGTATAACATTACAATTCTAAAAATTTTTTAAACATAATAAATCCAACTATTCACATTGTAACAATCACCTCATATGCTCATCTCCCTCTAAAACTTGACCACAATCTATGTTACTATTCTTCTGCAATCTTTTCTTATTAGAATTCAATTTCAAAACTTTTGGACCTGTTCTTCAACTAATCATCATTGTTATTCATCTATATAGCACTCTAGAAGCTAAAATCATCATAATAATAGGGGGGGGGTAGAAGAAATTAGAAGAAAATGAGGAAGGAAGAAGATAATATATTTTCTAAACTCATTTAAGTGTTAAGTTTTTGTTTCATCTTGTTTTGATTGTTGTGTTGATTAAGGAATGGTAAGGATCAATTCTGATTTGGTTTGATACTTACAATTCCTTAATCAATACAACAATCAAAACAAGATGAAAACAAAAACTTAACACTTAAATGAGTTCATAAAATATATTTTCTACTTGCTTTTTTATATGATTTTAGCTAGATGTTTATAGATGAATAACAATGATGATAAGTTGAAGAACTGTCAAGTTTTGATTGAATTCTTAAGAAGAAGATTGCAAGAATTGTAAACTGATTGTGGGATAAATAGATGAGATTGAAATTAAAGTGGTCAAGTTTAGAGAGAGCATATGAGGTGAGTGTTAAATGTGAATTGTTGGCTTTTTGTGTTTAAAATTTAGAATTGTAATGTTATACTAAATATGACATATAGTAAACATGATATTGTGATTTATTAAGATTTTCTGATCAAGGCATTGTTGTTAAAGCAAAGTATGAGTTGGGCTCATTAGATTATCCAGTTATAACAACCTTCTTATCATATGACCAATCTTCCTTTATCAAAAACTTGCAACTAAAGAATTCATCAGGAATTTCTTGTGATATGGTAAAAAACCCCTTTGTTGGATTTCGTACTCAGGCCCCGCTAACTAAAGTTCACGACTAATACAACACTCTCCTAACACATCACTTAGGTGCTCACATGTTTCATCTCGCTATTCTTTGTGTGCAATAAGTCTCTACAATAATTTCACCAATACCAAATAGCTCAAATCACATGGCCACAAAATTTCACAGCATTTAGGGGTATTGGAATATGTACACGTAAATTAATATATGTTCGGAAAGTTTATCCGAGCCTACGAGGACGCACACGTTAATACGTAAAACAATTAATAATAAATATATTAAATGTAATATATTTAAGTGATAAAGGTTAACGAGCGTTAAATATTTATATAAGTATTTAAGGGAGTTATGTTAGTCATTAAATAGTTTAAAGACTAATATATTGGATTTATTGAAAAAGGAAAGTTTCGCTGTGGAATTTTATCCTTATTGATTAGTCAATTTGTTTCCCTTATCTTCAATAGGAGGTGGTTGGGAATTGCCTAAGCCAAGTGCCATGCTTATATAAAGAGTTCTAAGGGGTTCTTTTTTACATAACTTGTAATCCTTAATCCCTAAAATCTCTTTCTCACTTTTCCTTTCCTTGATCGATCAAACCAAACAAAACCTTTAAGATTTTCGTTTCCTTTGTTCGACCAAAACCAATCAACCCTTTAGGGTTTTCATGTTGATTGATTCAAGAATCAAAGATGTTTGGTTTCCTTTATCACTACTAGTACTAGCATACTTAATTGTTTGCTACGAATGTATTGTGTGTGTGGATACTGTAGAAGAGATCTACTTTAGGATATTGGGTGGTTTTGGGTGGTATTTCTTATTTATTCACACAAGTATATTCAAGAAGGAGATTCGTTAATTGCTAAAAGGTACACGCTTCTTGATCACTTTGTTAATTACTTATTCTATACGTGTTTATAGATTTTTCGCTGCGTACTCGTGATTTGTATTGGTCAATAGTTGTTAAAACCCAACAGTGGCATCACAAGCCATCGTATAGAATTGCAATTACAAAGAAGTAAAATTTGACAAATTAGAGTTCTTGGTTAATTTTTCAAGCCCTTTGAGCGTTTATACTTATAAAAGATTGGATCTTTATAGTGGATAAAATTAATTAGACAAAACCCTAGGTTGTATGAAATTTTATGTGTCAAATTCGATAGTTTAATTTGTTAATTGATCGGGTTTTAATTAAAAGTTAATTTGTTATCCGTGATAAACACATGCAAGTTTATCATAGATAAGATATATGATATTATTCATAATTAATTGTTAATTAGATGACATGCAAATTCAATGATTAGAACATAAAAGTTGAGTTTTTAGTTTTTCAGATTGTTTTGAACTATGTTACTAAAATATTCGTAAAAATATGAAACGCCTATCTAAAATTATACATATTTTCGACAGCGTTATTTGCATTTATTTGATCATTTTTCATGAACTTTTGGTACTTAATCAAGTATATTTGCTATTATATGTTCTAGGTATGTGTCGTGGAAGAATACAGAAGATTACACGAAGAATTGAAGCTTAAACGAAGAAATAACTCAAGTTAATGATTTCCCTGACACTATTACACATGTTTTGGCACATTAAACCTCGGTCATCTCTACGAAACTCGTTTTAGTTGATTCAATGCGGCCGCGAAAGAGAATTCAATGATATACAACCATGAAAAAGGACCAACTGCTGAATATGAAGAAAGTTCGGCCGTTTTTGGCCAAAAGTGCGCGTTTGTATCTTTCTGTCTGAGGAAAAATTAAGCAATTAAATGCTTTAAGTGATTACTTCCGAAGTGCGGCGCACAAATAAGTTTGTGCGGCACACTTTGGCCTATTTTTAGCCAATAAATATAACCTGTAATCACCTCATTCCATATCTCTTACACATACAAACCTCCAATTCGTTTAGAACATTTAGAGTGGGTGTTTTTGGTAATCTTGGCTTGACAAACCAAGGATCCAAACACCCCTTCAAACCACCATCACCACCATCGAATACCACCACTATCCACCATCAATTTCCAGATTATAATCCATCCAAGGAAGTAGCATTGAAGTGTAATTCAAATCTATAAGTGATTGTGACAGAATTGTTCATAGTTTCCGGGTTTACTTTGAATATAATATAGTTTTTGTTGGGAAAACTTGTGAAATCATCAACATTTTCTCTTGAAGTTGGTATAAATCTTGTTTATCCTTTGAATATGATCTTTACTAAATTCATGATGAATGTTATGTGTTTTGTTACTTATTTGATCATGGAGTAGTCGTTCTATGTTTGTTTGGGCATAATGTGATCTTGGATATGGAGCGTTTGGATATGAGTTTATTGGATTGGTAAAACATATTTTATATAAGAAAATAGGCCGAAAGGTTTCTTTTATATATTTGTTTAATCATTCCACTTAATATATTGGTTATAATAACTTATAAAAGCCGAAAGGATTTGTTATTATTAATCGATATAATCACTAGTTATATTTAAATGCCGAAAAGATTTATAACTTGTAATAACTCTATTTTCTAAACTAATAAACACGATTCTAAACACATCATTATCTAAGTGATCATTGCCTAAACCAACATACCATAATCATTTGATTGAATCATCTTTTAATTGCTTTCGTTATAATATTCGATATATGCAAGATTTGGTTAATTTGATTCGTGATAATCATCTTAGCCTTAGCACCATAATTACAAACTGTGAAAACTTCAATTCCCATGGAACGAACTGGACTTACCTAAAGCTATACTGTACACAAACGGGTATACTTCCCGAGTGTTGTGTTTTAGTAAAAATCGGTATTTCTAGTTATTATAAATTTAAAGCTTGGAAAACACACATCAAGTTTTTGGCGCCGTTGCCGGGGAATTGTTTAAGTTGTTATAGTTTGTTGCTTGTTTTAGGTGCTATTTTGTTTCACAAAATTTTCAAACTCGCCGTACCGTTTTCTGGCAAACGGAACCCAAAAATCGTTTTTTCTTCAGGAAGTACGCCGCACATCCTATTTGTGCGCCGGTTTTCCTGAAAACCCAGGAAGTACGCCGTACTTTACCCAAGTACGCCGCACTTTCTGCAAATTTTCACAAACAAAATCTTATTTCAAAAACCAAAACCAAAACCCCCAATCTGCTAGTCTTAGGTTCTATAATCATTTGGAATTGTATTTTATCTGATTATATGCCTTGTGTATTTGTAATTATCTAGTTTATCATAATATTCGAAAAAACGCCATATGATTTCCAGAAAAGCCGAACGCCCTTTTCCTTAAATACCGCCGCAGCTTTTTTTCAAAAACAAAATCTGTTATTTATTTATCTTATTTGCTTTATATAATTAAAAATTAAGATTATTACTTATATATATATATATATATATATATATATATATATATATATATATATATATATATATATATATATATATATACACACACACACACACACACATATATATATATATATACACACACACACACACACACACACACACACACACACACACACATATATATATATATATATATATATATATAAATCCATAAAAATAAGAAAATTTAAAAAAAAATATATGAAAATAATTTACTTTATTTTAAATATTATCCTATTAGCTTTAATTATATATATAAAAATGTCTTTTTGAAAAATGCGTAATGTATGTATAAATCCCATATCTTACAGAAAACAACTTATGAATCTAATATATAAATTTAATAAAAAATTAATAACAAGGACTTGTAAATTTAAAATGTTCCGAAAAGAATACATTTGGATCGAATCTTCAACCCAACATTCTTTCGTTAATGACTTTGTCGTTATAAATATACCTGAAGAGGATGTTGAACCCAAACAAATAATTCTCGATCCTGATGATCAGCCTATATGGGAAAGTGCTAAGACTATAACACCGACTCCTAATTTGCTATTATTCAACTCGATGTTGATGCAAACGTTGTTATCATTATTTTCTCACTTTAATATGATTCGGAAAAAGAAGTTAGAATGGTTATCTCGTGGGTCCGAATCGCATGCCACATCCGTGATTTCTGCAATCTGCACATGTTTAGATACGGGTTAAAACTCCAAAAGTGAATACCCATAATTATTTAAAGCTTTTAATATTTCTTTTTCCTTGTGCGATAAAGGCTAAAAAACCTAGTTTAACGAAACTTAATGAGAGTCTATAACATGTTTGGGAAACAAATGAGAAGGTTTTATAAACAGTTCTTTTCCACCTTCGTCTTTTCAACCATCTCTTGCTTGAAATCAAAAGTTTCTCTTAACTCGTATGTGAAAGTCTAATCGACGCTTGGTTACGACTCAAGAGCATGCTTCAAAAATAGGAGATATTATTCAAATATTTTTTCATGGTCTAGACGAACCCACTTAGAATACTAGACGAACTGTTGGAGAATCTTCCTCTACAATTCCAAAATAAAGAGCTTCTTCAATTTCTCGAGGACAAAGTCCTTTTCGAACATGATTGGCCCATTAAATCTAAAAACGATCATCATTGAAAATCTGTTGCTTTCTCCGTTGGAAGTAATAATAATGATAATTCTCAATTAATGAAAAAATTGGAAGCTCTAACTATAAAAATGGATTCTCAAATTATAAGCTTAAATGAAGAATTGGAAGATATGAGTGAGAAATATAATGAGCTTAGAAATGGAAACGCTTCTAAAAACAACATAAACGATGACACTTCGATGTGTGAACGTCATGAAGCTAATTACATCCAATCTGAAGGTTATGAAAACCGAAATTCTTATGATTTGTTTTCTCACCAATCCCTTCATGATTCTGAGAAATCGCTCACAGAATTAAACAATGATGAGACAAATGATCTCGAAGATTTCAAAAGACGTATCCGTAGCATAAGAACTATTCATTGGAAACTCTATGACAGCGGCGATCGTAAAACTACCGGTGTTTTACCCAACAAAAAGTCTAAAACCGTCAACCAAGAACCTCAATCTAAAATAGATCTTGAAAAATTAGTGACTAAATTCTTGGATGATCAAAGATTTACAAATATGTTTTTCAAAAACAATGTTAACGATATGATTTTAAAAATGAAGCAAAACGAAAATAATTTCCAAACTAAAATTAAAAACATGGAAAGTAAAATAGATGAGTGGTCAAAGTCTCAAAATGTATCTTCAGAACAAACCAATAGGACTGAACCACCACATCCTCCTCAAGCTCACACCGAGCACGTGAATGCCGTATTCACCGGGAGTGAAAAATCTTATTATTCTCCGAAAATTCTAAAAGATCCACCACCTCCTATCATCGTTAACGATAAAACCGAAAAAGATAAACATATTAAAACATCGAATAAGGGATATCACATGGTCAAAACAAATGAATATCCTTTCCGTGAGTACATTCCAAAAATACCATACCCTCAAGCTTTAAGAGTGGATCATTCCCACTTGAACCGTATCATTAAGGAATCTTAAATCAAGTTAAATATAATAATTATAATAGTAGTAATAGTAAATAATAATAATAATAATAAATAATAATTAAAAAAACTAAAAAATATATATAAAATAAAAAATTTGCAGTTTGATAAGTTTGATGTGCATGGGCCCGTGTGTTTCTTACTCGATTTCTGCATCCAAGAAGAAATTTAGCGAACTTTGTGTGTGTGTTTGCTGGAAACCCTCACAAGACTACAACTTGTCCACTCGATTCACCGAGGGGTTTAAAGGCTTGTTGCATACGTTAAATGCAACCGTGGTGCCTACGAAAGTGCGCTTTAGTATTTTACGGTTTTCTTAGTTGTGTCTATTTTGCAGATTAAATAAAACAGGTGGAGCTTGGATTGGTGGTTGGCATTTTACACTTGGAGACTTATATAATTGGAGTATTATATTACATGTAGTAGAATACACATGATTGGCGTTCCGTTTTGCGCCATATTTTTCAAAATTTAACAGAGAAATTAAGAACCCTGGGAAGTACCGTTTTCCCTTAATTTTCCCTATTTTCTATATTTATCAGTTCTCACATTGAGGGCAATGTTCAACTTAAGTGTGGAGGGGTAGCAAATAGGAAAAATTAATCATGTCCCTCCATGTTTGCCCCGTAGAAATTTTCAAACTTTCAACTGATATTTTCTGGAATTTTTTTTATATTGCTTAAAAATTCCAAACGCTTAGTAAGGCAAATCCAACTGGATTGACATTTTAACTAGCACAAAATCAACCCACTTAAATTGTAAGGTTCGCCTCTAGATCTTAAGGAATTCGGGTGTCCATCTTTGATACCCAAGATAATTTTTGCCTTTAGCTTGTTCGAGTTAGGGTTGCATGCAGTCATATGTGTCTATTTTGTCATTACGGATGTGTACGTATGGTCTTTGTCGTCTTTTCTGGAACATTGGTATTGGTATTAAGTTATATGAGTGGGCCAAAAA
>BQNB010021470.1:0-64221 GCA_026074375.1 Tanacetum coccineum
TTTTTGTCATTTTTGATCCGTTTTGGGTTTATTTGGGCCTTTTTAAGCATAAATAGATATGTGTAATCTACACTTATCAATAATCCATACAAATTTTTCTTCAACATATACAAGCCATCACACATCATTTCTAAGATATACTAAGGTGTTTGCAAGCCTTGGTTAACCATTTACAAGTATTGAAGCAAAAAAAGTAAGATTAGGGTTTCTAACCTAATCTAAGGTTTTCATTCTTGCAAGCTTGGGTTTATAATCTAAACAAGGGTTTAGATTTGTGTTGGTCATCACACTACATCACCTTAGTTTCATCTAACACCCTTATCTTTTCGTTTCATGAGTTTGTATATATATTATGATCTATGTAGTAAAATCACCATTTAGGACATGTTTAACTTGTAAAAGTGGATTTTTCTTGTAAACATGATTTTATGAACTTATACACATGTTATATGGATGATATTATGAGGTTATAAATGGATACATAAATGTTGTACAATCTTGGTTAAGCTTAAAAAGTGTTAATGCAAGATTAGGGTTTTTAAGAGTTTACTTAAAAAGCTACAAATAAAAGTATGTAAACAACTTTGTAATCTTGTAAATCTTGTTGTCAAGACTTATGTGGACAAAGGAAGGACTATGGACATTATTATATGTATCACATATGATAAATATAGTTATAAAATACTTATGGTAAAGTACAAAAGTGAAAAATACATAAAACAAGTTTTATATAAAAGTATACTTATTGATCATAAAAGGGCTGTTTGGATTTCGAATTTAAAATAGTAGGTTTGACCTTTTATAAATATAATACATCTCATGATGATTCCAAAAAGCTAAGAAACTCGAAAAATGGATTAATAACGAAAAATATACGGTAAAAACAAGTTATACGATAATAAACGGATTTATAAAAGAATTTTTATAAAACAATTTATAAAAATTCTACAAAACAGAAAATTTGATATTTTTCACAGATTATACATATTTTTAGGATTTCAAAATGATAAGAATCGTAATTTTTCAATTAAAAACAAAGAAGTTAAGAATTACGCGAGTTTATGTATAAAAATGCTTTTATAAAACTATTTTTATAAAAGTTACTATTCATGATAGAAACTTTTATTTTTTTAAACCTCATAAATAGATAGGACTTTCAATTACGAGAACGTGCTAGAAAGAATCGCTAAAAACGGAGCTATAACGAATAAAATACGACATTTACGATAATTAAAACTATAAAAATGATTTTATAAACTGGTGTGAACAGTAAAAAGTACTGTTCATCAGAGGACTAAAAATATGAAAATGTCAAATTATGATAACTCGTCTTAATACAAAAGCGTGGGCATAAGAAACGCAAGAAACGGACTAGAAACGTGAAAGTTATGTCATTTTTACCAAATGTATATTTATAAACGTTTTAACTTTATAAATATGATTTCCCTAAAACACTTAGATGGTGATTAGCTATATAGAATGATATATGGTAGTAGTTACTCAATGTGATTAGTACTTATACGACCTATGTTAATTTAGGTTGCGTTCGATCATTTACGTGACGCTTTATCTGTGATATTTGGATTATCATTGAACTCGAGGTGAGTTCATAGCCCCACGTTTTACATGGTTTTGTTTTACAAGTTTTGGGGTGGAAAACATGCATTGTTTTATAATTGGACACAAGTGGATAAATTTTATATTATGATTACGTGTTGCCTAAGTAGCGATAACCCAAGTTGAGCCCATTATCATGAACTGTCAATTGCGGGGTAGTGAGCACGAATGCTATAAATAGATCTATTGGGATTGACATCCCGTTCGGGTGATTAGCTATCACTAGGCAAACGAACGTATACCATGTCGGACTAAGGATGTTTCGGGTTAGAACATCAATACGGGCAATGTGGGCAATTTTATATTGCTATTTATTTATGTCGAGCTTCAGTGTCATGAGCTTAGGGTAACGTAATTACAATTATGTGATGTTTTGCATCTCCTGCATTATCATATACTTGGGGAAATCTTGTGGTCCAACATTATACGATTTATCAAACCTATGAATTCACCAACATTATTGTTGACGTTTTAAAGCAATGTTTTTCAGGAGGTCAGTAAGCACAAGGTGCAAGGGATACATTGGTGATTTTGTATTTTGGGATGTCATGCTTAAAGATATGGTTGCATTATATTTTGGGAATCATGTATTATGAACTAGTATCTTTGTAATATGAACAATGAACAAGTGAAGCTTCGGGCTTTTTGTAACAAATGTTTGCTAAATCTAATGTATCAGTTTTAAACGACTTTTAATGGCCGTTCTATATATATCTTGTGTTATTGATCTAAGATGTAACACGCCTCGGACCCTTATTCTGCTGCGACCCAATTTGGGGGTGTTACAGATTGGTATCAGAGCCAAGGTTATAGAGAACCAGGTCAAATGTTTTTGCTGGACTATAACAGTTTTTAAACATTGTATTCATACCAAGGGGTTTACACAGGACATACATACATACACTACTTGTGCATTAGTCGGTTAGGCTAGATGCATGCATGGTTGATATACAATGATATAAATATATATTACTATAAGAGTCTTATATTAAAATACAAATATAAGTTATTTTGGATTTTCACATACAGTTATGTCGTATTCGGAAGATTCCATGGTCACCAACACGGCAGTGTCCAGTCCATACGGACGGCTATCAGACATCGGATCACCTGGAGTGGATAGGCCACCGGTGATGCTAGAAGACCCATACGCATATGTCGTAGGTGCCTTTCAGGCCCCACCTTCACCTGATTATGTATAAGGCCCCGAGGAGCCACAGGCACAGCTTCCCCTAGACTTTGTTTCGGAGCCTGTTTACCCGGAGTTCATGCCAGCAGAGGATGAGGTATTCTCGGTTGAGGAGCAGCCACTGCCTGATGCTGCCTTACCTACTGATCAGTCACCAGGTTATATCCTAGAGTCCGACCCTAAGGAGGACCCGAAGAAGGACGATGAGGATCCCAAGGAGGATCCAGCTAACTACCCTACTAATAGGGATGATGATGATGAGGAGGAGGAGGAGGAGGAGCCCTCCGGATATGATGCCGATGATGAGGACGAGGATGAGGATGAGGAGGAGGAGGAGGAGGAGAAGCACCCAGCTCCGGCCGACTCTGTCCCACCTGTACACCGTATGACTGCCAGGATATCTATCCGGGCTGAGCCATCCATATCACTTCCTCCTAGGGAAGAGGTCGAGAGACTTCTTGCCTTAACCACTCCACCACCATCACCACTTACCCCGTTATCATCACCACTACCACAGATAAGCTCACCACCACTCCCAGTACCACCACCAATACCTATACTACCTCCATCACTACCTACTAGTCCTACTTATCAGTTGCGCTATCAAGCCGTGATGATCCGACTGAGAGTCGAGACCCCATTTACTTCTCATACACCACCATCAGGGACACCACCACTCTTACCAATACCAGCCCCAATCTCATCACCACCTATACTCCTACCCTTTATCGACCGTAGGGCAGACAGACCCGAGGTTTGCTTACCACCTCGGAAGAGGTTATGTTTTACTCAAGGACCTGGGTATGAGGTTGGAGATAGTTCATTTGCTGCTGCCGCTAGACTGACTAGAGGTCATAGGGCAGATTATAGATTTGTCGGTACTATAGATGACACGATCAGGCAATGGAGAGCCGAGGAGGTTGGCTATGAGATTAGAGATGCTTGGGTAGACCCGAGAGAGGCTGCTGAGGAGGTAGCACCGATGACCCTTAAAGGGGTCAATACTAGGGTGACAGAGATTTTTGTAATTCAGGGGCAGGATACGCAGGATATCTATGCTGTGATAGAGGATACTCAGGACAGGCAGACCCAAATGTATCAGAGAGTTGAGGCATTGGTTAAGGATAGGTAGTACCACTATAAGACTGCACGACTGCTAGATCAGGAGGCTCTAGTTTCCCGAGAGGCATGGGGATGATCCATGGAGGTTAGCTACATGGTACGTTCAGAGATTATGGCATTATGTTCTGTAGTGATGAGTCAGCAGGCAGTTATTACACAGTTATAGGCAACTGACCGTAGGAGTCAGAATGTGACTTCAGAGATGGCAGCATTATGGACAGCCAACCATACCCGACAGGAGCAGCTTGTGCAGACTTTGACATTGATGCAGTCACTACATGTCACACCCCGCCAAGGCGGAAACGTGAGGCGTAACGTCATGGATATCATCACAACACAATGGTGTCAACCATAGAGAACACTAAATGCATAACTAAATAATAAAGACACAATGTGTCATGACAATATCGAAAACCAAAGACAACATCTTGTATTAATGAAAAAGGGTCTCACCGATACAAGAACAATATCTCACGAACCTAGTAAAATCAAATAACATTTAACAAAATCCATGAAACAAACATAAACAAATTCAGGAGCGAACTCCAATGCAATCCTAGCAGTTGATCTAGCCACTTCTCTTAACCTCATAATTCTCATGTAGCTCACCTAGAAATGATGCTTAAAACGTCAACATAAAGTTGGTGAGAGACATAGGTTTAAGACACGCAAAATAAACCTTTAAATCCAATTACTGTGATTATCAAAACAATATAGGACAATTATGAAACTGAAATGAACTTATGCTAACATGCAATCAAATTCATCATATAAAACCACAAGGGACTAAGCCCAAGTCTTACCCACATAAGTAGGCGGAGCCATCACAATACCATAACCACTAGGGACTAAATCCTAAGTCTTACCCACATAAGTAGGCGTAGCCAAACCAATATCATAATCACAAGGGACTAAGCCCAAGTCTTACCCACATAAGTAGGCGGAGCCAACATAACCAAAATCAACATGCAACAACAAGCCATATAATAGTCACATAATGTCCACACTCAATCAAAACACATAATCACAGCAATTAAAACATTTTCAAATCATCTTTGCATCATTTCCATCCCAATGTAAAATATTAAAAATGGGACTATGAAACTCACCTCATGCTTAGCTTCCTAAAGAATCCAACAATTTCTTCACAAATACTTCACGGATAATCTAACAATTAAGCACACAATAAGCTATCATCAATTAGGCATTCAACCCAATATGATGTAACCTCAACTATGATGGATATCTAAGCTATCTAGCATAGTTCTATTCTTGTTTTAACCCTTTTCCAACTTCTACATATGCCATTTATACTTCAATGCTACACTTTAAACTTTCTGGTTTTGAGCAGAATTTTATACTCACTTACGCGTCCTAAACGCACCATTTAAACACATCTATAATTCAAACTAAAATTAATCATGCTACATATATGTCCTATGAATCTCTCATAGCTCTCCTAAAGACATTACCCTTTTATAAACACCCTTTAGAAATTCATTAATCTAAAGTGTCCAGAATTCGTCCAGAATCTGACCTTCTAAAAGTATGACATTAGCTTACCACTTTAGACCTCATTATAGGCTTAGAAAAAATTCAGGGGTCACAAACAATATATGAAATAACTTCCACGTGATTTAGAGCCTCTAACTAAATGTCTAAGTATTTTTAGAAAAATCAAAACCAAAACTGAAATTCATCATAGTTTTACACACTGATTTTGTAACGACCTTTTGACCTACTTCCCGACCATAAAAACTCATGAGGCCAACTTTTCTGGAAAGTAGACTCTCTGAGGTTATTTCCAGTATGTTGTAAATTGTTTATTTGATCTTTTATGAAAGATTTATGACTTCTACAAGACTGACCAAAATTCTGTAGTGAATTAAAACGACTATATCCAAAGATCAAACTCTAACCGACTAACCCAATCATGTAATTAATCAAACGAATGATCAAACATGATCTATACATAACCAACTGAGCTTAGCTCAGTTGGCAACTTGAGGTCTCCTAAGGAGCTTTGGGGGGAGGTTTTACCCTCCTAGGCAAGGTCTCAAGTTCGAGTCTTGTCTAGGGCGACAGGGGTTTCCTCTCGCGTGCGTAAAGGGAAGGGTGTCATTGCCTTCTGGGCTGGACCCAACCTGGTTGTGTGGGCTCGCTACGCCTTCTGGGCTAGGGGCCATGTAGCCACAATTGTCGTTCCAAAAAAAACATGATCTATACATCATAAAATTTCATAAACATAAAAACCCTAATTTATAAACCCTAATTTAAAGCCCTAATCCATCATGTTTAGATTACTAGAATTGAAAATAACAACTAAAATTTACAAGGAATTGGAAAAATACCTTAGCAAAGAACCCTAACTTTTTTTTCTCTTTTTTTTCCTTCTCTGATCGGTCGACTGAAACAAGGGGTGTGGGTTTGGGTTTTATTTTTTTGTATTTATAGGCTACATGGGATATCCTAGATACTTCCTAATTAGAATTTGATTCCAAATAAAACTCCTTTTTTTACTTTCTTTTTCTATAACCGGCCAAACTTGGCCTTTTATTTTTTTTTATTTTTTTTCTTTTATTTATTAATTATATATTTATTTGTATTTCCTTAAATTTTTTTAAAAATATTAATTAATTTGACTATACCTTTTTGGGTAAACGAAATTCACTAGACTTTTTAAATAACTTTTTAACCTTTCATTTTCAACCTAATTTTCCTAAAATAGAAATTTTACACTTTTCTTAACTTACCACCTAAAGTCTAAACCTATCTTAAATTACTAACACAAAAATACGTATACGTAAAAATACTTACACATTTAACACAGAAACGCTCAAATCTCAATAATCATTTATTGTCACTCAAAAATGAACGAAATGAACTCAACACATTTCACCATCAATCCAATCTCATTGAGATGATCACACTCAATAGATTTATTACCAATACCTCACATAAACCACATAAACTCATATAAACACACACATAACGCATAAAATCACATAAACCATACATTACAACAGGCATATAAGTCAATACTAACGGTTTGACTAACCTGCTCAAGTCATGGTTGTTACAGTATCCCCTTTTATAGGAAATCTCATCCCGAGATTTAACTAGCCGATTCATCAGCTCGATCAACAAACAACCGAGGATACTTAGACTTCATATAATCCTCGCGTTCCCAAGTAAACTCAGGACCACGCTTAGAATTCCAACGAACCTTTACTAACGCTATCTTACTATGCTTTAAACTCTTAACTTCACGATCCATTATCTCCACCGGTTCTTCAACAAAACGATGGATTTTGTCAACCTTTATATCATCTAATGGCACATGTAAACTAGCATCAGCCAAACATTTCTTCAAATTTGACACATGAAACATATCATGTACTCCACTTAATTCCTCAGGCAATCTCAATCGATAAGCTACAAGAACGATCCTTTCAAGAATCTCAAATGGTCCTACGTATCTCAGTGCTAACTTACCCTTTTTCCCAAAATGAATTACACCTTTCCAAGGTGATACTTTCAACATCACTTGATCTCCTACTTCGAATTCCAATAGTTTACGTCTATTGTCAGCATAGCTCTTTTGACGATCTCTTGCTGCTTTGAGCTTCTCCTTTATCGACACAACTTTATCAGTCGTTTCTTAAACCAATTCAGGTCTAATGAAACTACTTTCTCCAATCTCAGCCAATAAAACAGGCGACCTACACTTCCTTCCGTACAATGCTTCAAACGGCGCACATCTTATACTCGAATGATAGCTATTATTATAAGAAAACTCGGCCAATGGTAGATGAACATCCCAGCTACCAACAAAATCAATTACACATGCCCTCAACATATCCTCTAAGGTCTAAATCGTACGCTCACTTTGCCCATCCGTTTGGGGATGATAAGCCATACTAATATCCAACTTCTAAGGTCTGAATTACACATGCCATCAACATATCCTCTAAGGTCTAAATCATACGCTCACTTTGCCCATCCGTTTGGGGATGATAAGCCGTACTCATATCCAACTTCGTCCCTAAAGCTTTTTACATAGTGTGCCAGCAACACGACGTAAATCATCCATCTCTATCTAAAATAATTAACACAGGAACTCCATGTCTCATGACTATTTCATCAATGTAGATCTTTTCTAATTTCTCAGTACTATAGTCTTCTCTTATAGCTAGGAAATGAGCTGACTTAGTTAGTCTATCAACTATGATCCAAATCGTGTCATACCCACTTTTTGACCTAGGCAACTTAGTGATAAAATCCATAGTAATCTTATCCCACTTCCATTTAGGTATCTTAGGTTGTTGAAGTAAACCCGAAGGCCTTTGATGCTCAGCCTTTACCTTTGAACACGTTAAACAGTTACTAATATAAGAAACAATATCTCTCTTCATTCCTGGCCACCAATACATATCTCAAAGATGATAGTACATCTTATCAGCTCCTGGATACACAAAGTACTTAGACTTGTGAGCTTTATCCATGATCATCATTCTCACGTCTCCTATTAATGGAACCCATATATGGTCCCTAAAATACAAACTCTCACCCTCTTTCTTTTCCATCTGTTGATCTAAACCATGCAGATTTTCTATAAGTATATTATCTTGCTTAAGCGCCTCACTCTGGGCTACTTGTATCTTTTCTCTCATTCCAGCCTCGACAGTCATTTCCATAGCCCTTACACATCTAGGTTTCAGCCGCTCCTTCCTACTTAATGCATTAACCACAACGTTCGCCTTACCAGGATGGTAACGAATCTTACACTCATAATCACTAAACAACTCAACCCACCTCTTCTGACGCATATTCAGCTCTTTCTGATTGAAAATGTGTTAAAGACTTTTGTGATCCATATAGATAACACTCTTAGTACCATACAAATAATGCCTCTACGTCTTAAGAGCAAACACAACTGCTCCTAATTCCAAATCATGCGTTGTATAGTTCTTCTCATGGATTTTCAACTGCCTCAATTCATAGGCAATAACTTTGCCTCTTTGCATGAGTATACAACCTAATCCTTGGTTTGATACATCACAATAAACTACAAAATCTTCCACTCCATTAGGTAGCATCAATATTGGAGCATCACACAGGTTATTTTTTAAAGTTTGAAAAGCCTCTTCTTGCTCCACGCCCCACACGTACTTCTGATTCTTTTGAGTCAACGAGGTAAGAGGTTTAGTAATTTTGGAGAAATTTACAATAAACCGTCGGTAGTAACCGGTAAATCCCAAAAATGATCGAATCTCAGAAGGTGTCGTAGGGGTCTTCCAATTCTTCACCGCTTATATTTTGCTAGGATCCACATGTATACCATTCTGATTGACAACGTGATCAAAAAAGTGCACCTCTTGCAACCAGAACTCACACTTGGAGAACTTGGCATACAGCTTCTACTTCCGTAACAATTCTAACACCAAACCTAAATGAACTTCATGGTCCTCCATCATCTTTGAGTAGATCAAGATGTCGTCGATGAACACAATAATGAACTTATCTATGTACGGTTTACAAACTCTGTTCATCAGATCCATAAAAACCGTTGGTGCATTAGTTAGCCCAAAAGGCATAACCGTAAACTAAAAATGTTCGTATCTCGTTCAAAATGCCGTCTTAGGTATGTCTTCTTCATGCACGTGTAGTTGGTGATAACCTGACTGAAGGTCTATCTTTAAGAAATAACACGATCCTTGTAGTTGGTCAAATAAATCATCAATCCTTGGAAGAGGATATCGATTCTTAACCGTCAACTTGTTCAGTTCTCTATAATCAATACACATACATAGCAATCCATCCTTCTTCTTGACGAATAACACTGGTGCTCCCCATGGAGAATGACTAGGTCGTATGAAACCCTTGTCTTGCAACTCTTGTAGTTGCCTAGACAATTCTTGCATCTCTGAAGGCGCTAAATGATACGGAGACTTTGCAATCGGCGTCGCTTCAGGAACTAGATCTATGCGAAACTCAACTTGCCATTGTGGAGGCAATCCTGACAAGTCTTCTGGGAACACATCTTCAAATTCACGTACCACCGATATATTGCTCAACTTCGGTTCATCCTCCTTTGCACTCTTCAATGCTTTGGTGATTCCTACGGCCTGTTCTCCATGTACCTTAAGGATCCTACCATCCTCCATGGGTATTTCTACTACGTTATCATGACATACTATCATTGCCTTATGTTGGGACAACCAATCCATTCCTATAATCACATCAAAACTTCCATGACCTAAAGGTATTAAATTTATGCTAAACAAGGAACTTTCTGGTTCTAGTTTGCAGTCATGGATAATTCTATTCAATTCTACTTTCTTACCATCAGCTACTTCTATCACATAACCAAGATTCACAATACTAGGTTTCACATTAAGTAAGGGCGCAAATTTAGTAGATATGAAACTAAAATCGGCTCCAGAATCAAATAATACGGTAACAAAGTGATGATTCAAAGAGAACATACCCGTCATAACGTTAGGATCTTGGACCGCCTCCATTGCATTCAAATTCACATTGTAAGCTCTTCCTCGAACTTGGTTCCCATTGCTTCAGTTATTTCAGCTGCCCTCCAAAGCCAATTGATTTCCAGCTTGTCTAGGTGCTTCATTCATCTTGGGATAAGTGTTGCAGAAATGATCTGGACTACCATACTTATAGCATACTCACGGATTGTTACTGTTGATCCCTAACTGATCTTGTCCTCTTTTAGCTTGTATAAAGGTTAGTAACCTTGGATAAATCCAAAACTACTATGACAGAGACTTTGTGTGTATATCAAAGTGTATGCGGAATCTACACTTCAATACTCTAGAAGTATTAACAATGAAACAGTAAACAACAATAAACAAAAGATATAACCAAAACGCTTCAATATTATTATTATGAATAATACGAGTACTCTAGCTTAGTACTAGGGTTTACAACCTTGAAGCTACGAATACGTTCTCTAAAGTATATGAAAGGATGTGTCTAAAGTGTGTGTAAAACCTTAACCTAGGACCACCTTTTATACACCAAGGAGTCCTTTACAATATAACTACAAATCTTAGAGAATCTTCTATACTCTTAAACATATACATATCTTCCTAACTTTATAAGATATACACTAAGATTACATCCATATATATCTTCTCACACGTCTTTATCTTCAAGTCATCCTTAGTCTTCATGCAGCAGTACAAAATCTTCCAGTAGTATTAAGTTTTAATACTGGCAGTACTAACTTCCTTCTGGCAGTACTAATATTATACTGGCAGTACTAACTCTATTAGTACTGTTAGTTATACCTTGGCAGTATTAAGCTCTTGTAAAGATTTATTCCTAACAATCCTCCCCTAAACTTGTGATTTACCTTCAAATCTTAAGTTTCTTCTAGATTAAATCTTCTTGTCTTTTGATGATGATTCTTTCAAACACTCATCTACTTCTACACTTGTGATTTGATGAACTTTAGTAGTTCATATGCTTGTGTACTCTCATGATCAACCTCCAATCTTTTACTTAACATCTTTGACATCATTTCTTGACTTAGAGGATACCTTTTTCTGTCAGCATATGTATGGTTATACCATTCTGCATTAGTAAAATGTGAACTCTACAAAAATCACATAAATTCCAACTTATCAAATTATACTCATGCTGATTCTTCCATATTTCACTTTCCTCATCAGGCTCAAATAGTGTATGTAGATCTCCCTAAAGCATTAAATCATATCCTTCTGGCCTTGAAGTATTATACATATCTTTGACCAGCCTGTATAAATCCATAACATCTTGTCTATCAAAATCTTCAAGCATCTCACTCAAAATCTTATAGTTCTTGGAGCTTCCATCTCCTCTAAAGATTTTATAATACATGAAAGTTTCTGACAAAATGTAAGTCTTCCAATCCACAATTGGATACTTTGTAGATAGAGAATCAACATCTACAGCAACATCTTCTCTTGGAACTATATCTAAATATTCTTTGAGTTCTTCTTTCTCATCATCTAGTTCCACCTTTTGTAGACTTCTTAGAAACATCTTTCATAACTTGTTCAGTCTTTACTTCTTCCTTTTCCTTTGCTACATCAACATCTTCTTTTTCAATCTTCTTAGCAGACTTCTTTTGACCTATTCTTTTTGACATCCTTTCACTTACATGCTCTGAATCCATAGGCTCAATGTGTTGATTAAAATCCCAAACCTTTTAAAAAATTAGCCTAATCTCATTATAAGACATTCCCTTGAAATCTTTTATCCTATAAATTCCCTGATTCTTCAAGTAGTTAATCATATTCTTCCTTGCTTGGGCAACTGTCTTTGGTTTAAGCTTTAAAGTATGATACCTTATAACTGAAGGATCATTCCAATCAATCTTCTTTGATGACTTTGCTTTAGATATAGCTCTTTGCTTTTCTTGTTCTTCCCATTGTCTAGCAATTTCTTCATCTCTTGCAATCTGTGCCCTTTGTTCTTCATCAATTTGTTCTTGAAGTCTAATAGCTTTTGCAATACTCATTCTTTCTTGTTCAAGCTCTTTCTTAGACTTTTTCTTGGGCTCAGGTTCTGTCATTATAGCTTTTCCCTTATCTTTTCTTGTCTCCTTAGAACTCCTTCTTGTCTCTTCACCTCCTCCTACTATAAACAATTCTTCCAGCAATACTTCTAATTTCACTAGCAGTACTAATATTTATGTCAGCAGTACTAACTATTGGAACTTCACTAGCAGTACCTTATGTTGCTCCAGCAATACTAACTTCAGATTGTCCTTTCTCACTGCTTCCTTGATCATGAATGACTTCTGTAGGAGTCACTTCTTGAATAACAGGTTTAGTTTCATTGCTTGCTTTATCTTGAACCTCTGCATCATCTTGAAACCACTCTACTCCATCATCTTGAGCTAAGTAAGTATTAGGGTCTTTATCTATGTTAGATATCTTCCTCCCCTATTTAGAAGAATCATCTTCTTCATCTTCTGAAAGCACAACCCTAGCTCTTTTCCTTGCTTTCCCAGTCTTGACTATAGTCCCTAACTTCTTTACCCTAAGGATGAGCTTAGTAAATGCAGAACTATAAGTTTGCTTTGTCTTCTTCAAATCATCCTCCAAGACTCTAATCCTAGCAGAAAGTTTAGTAACCAAATTCGTTAATTCATTTAGTTTCAAGCTACCCTCATCACTTCCATGTGAGTGAACAGTATAGAGAGGTGAGTCATGGGGTGTAGGTATATGTTGCTCTGCATCAGGTGATGGTTGAGTAGGTTGTATTGGAGATGGTATTAGTTTAGCAGCTGTGGTATGTTCAGGTGTGGGTTCAGTTGAGGGTTCAGATGAATGTAAAGGTAAGGATGTTATTCTTGAAAGTGAAGTTGAGGGTTCAGAAACATTTAGCATAGTAGGGAATAAATCAACTTCTTCCCCTGAATATCCCTTTGTAGGCCTCTTCATATTGTTAAAGACTTTGGTGTTAAGAGAGGGTACATGATATGTTCTTGAGTGTTGTTGAAGTTGTTTTCTCTGCATATCTAGGCATATTTGAATGAACCTAGGGTACATTAAAAACTTATGGGGGCTTGAAATATTGGACACCATATGCTCAAAAATCAACTTAGAAAAATTATATTTCCTATTGGTGGCTAAACAGATAACAGCAGTTGCAATGTTACTACTAAACTGCTCCCAAGCAGTCTTCTTTGGGCTAAGACTATGAAGAATAGTGTGGATAAGAAACCTCCATTGAGGTGAAAAAGTACCCTTTTGAAAAGTTAACTTATCTGAATCTGTGTGATATCCTATGTGTGCCAACTGCTCAAAAATCTATGAGTTGGGTATAGAAGTAATACCATCATGATCATCCAACTTGAGATGTCTTCTTAAAGATGCTTCAGTGATAGTCTTGGATTGTTCTTCAATGGTAGTAGTGATTGTGATCACCCCTTCAGAATCAGTAGAAGCTTCAACAGTTCTCTAAAATTGCTTGATGAAAGATATATAAACTTTTGGCTTCTTAGTGAGAGCATAGCAAATGTAACTTCGATTTAGGAAATCGATAACTTGATGAAATCCGTCACTCCCTATAGATTTCGCTAAAAACGCTACCATATTATGCTTATCACAAAATTCCAAAGTTGCCATGAATAAAATTGTGAGTAATCGGGTGGAATATGAGCGTTTATGAAAGTATGAATGCTGGAGAAAGTTAATTGAGATTATTTAGAGAAAACTTAGAGATATGGTTTGACCGACTAAAAGAAATTGATTTGATCGTGAATAAATCAAGCGAATTTATAGAAAGATCACGAAAGTCCAATTAGTCAAACCCTATATCATAGGTATTTGGCGGAAATATCTCAACGACTCTTTTAATTAATGAAATTCTGTTAGGACTCAAACAGTACTAACTGTCATCCACCAGTACTAATTTTGGTCTAGCAGTACTAAAATAAGCCTAGCAGTATTAACTTCTCCAACACTAGCAGTACAAACTCCAGGCTTGTTGTATCATCCAAAAATAGCTTCACACAATCTCTCTTTCTGTTTTTAAGCTCACATATCATCTCTCAATTCTTTTTATCTCACTTTTTCACTCTGTCTATTTTTCACACATCTCTCTGTCTATTTTTCATCTCACGAATTCTCTATATTCTTTTAGCTCACATAATCACACAAGATATAGTTTTTGGCAAACTAACAGCCATCAACAGATTTGAGTTGTCTTTACCAAAAGCCGTTTGCTTTGGACTAGCCAATGCTTCATTAGAAAACATGGTGCATTGATAACCATATAATTTTGAGTAAACTATCAACTATCAATGAATTTGATAACTCTTTACCAGTAGTCGTTTGCTCTGGAGTAGTCAATGTTTTAGTGGAATACTATGGTGCATTGATCACCAAACAGTTTTTGGTAAACTGTCAACCAAGAATGGATTTGAGAAGTCTTTACCTCAAGCCGTTTGCTTGTGGACTAGCCAATTCTTGATGTCTATAAGACATGGTAAATTGATGACCATTTGTTGTGTGGTGTTAAAACCAACACTTAAAGAACATTCAACAAACACAAAAGTCCTCCCCTCAAATAATGCATCAGTGAGTAACCAATTCCATAAATGTTAGCAGTATATACAACCACACTTCATTGTTATCCTAAAAGAGTTAGCTCAAAACCAAGAAAACATAATCCTAACCATTTTTCTTGATTAGCAGAATTAAGTTTGACTAACAGGATTAACATTAGAAATAACTAGCAGTACTAACTATAAGTGACAGTTTTCACAAACAGTCTTAAATATAACTAGCAGTACTAATTATAACTAGCAGTATTATTTTACAAAAGCCTAACAGTACTAATATTCAACAAACTTTACAAAAACAAGAGATATAGGCATTAAGGATTTAGCATTCCAATACTTGAGACCAAGTACTAAAATCTACCAGCATCAAAACCTTTTGTAAGAAGATCTGCCACATTATGTTCAGTGTCAATTTTAACCATTTGAATCAACTTTTTAGCATTGTATTCTCTTATAAAATGATGCCTAATCTCTATATGTTTTGTTTTAGAATGTTGAACATGATTTTCTATTATGCATATAGTACTATTATTGTCAATATAAATCACAGTATTCATGAAATTGTACCCATAGTCCAGCAGTTAATTTTGTATCCAGAGAACTTATCCACAACAACTTGCAGCAGCCACATATTCAGCCTCAGTTATTGAAGTGGAAACTACAATTTGTTTCTTGCATTGCTAAGAGATTAACCTATTTCCCAAAAACTGACAACCTCCAGTGGTAGACTTCCTATCTTGAGTAGCTCCAGCATAGTCACTGTCAGTATAAGCAACTAATTCCAATGGGGAATCCTTAGAATACCAAAGTCCTAAAGTTAGTTTTCCTTTAAGATATCTAAAGATTCTCTTGACAGCTAAGAGATGGGATGTCTTTGGAGAGACTTGAAACCTGGCACATGCACAGACTGCAAACATAATATCTGGCCTAGATGCTGTAAGATACATCAAAGATCCAATCATAGATCTATAAAGATGTTCATCAACATTTATAGCATCTCCATCTTGGACCAAAGGCTTTTCCAAATCTACTAGAGTAGAGGCAGACTTGACATCTGTGTAGTTGAACTTTCTCAAAATCTCATTAATATATTTATCATGGCTGATAATTATGCCTTTCTTCTTTTGTTGGATCTGTAACCTCAAAAAGAAGGTAAGTTCTCCCATAGAGCTCATTTGAAACTTATCTTTCATAAGCTTCTCAAATTCATCACAAAGCTCCTTTAAAGTAGATCTAAAGATAATGTCATCCACATATATTTGAACAAGCAAGATATGTCCCTTTTGTCTCTTGATAAACAATGTTTGGTTAATCTTTCCTCTTTGAAACCTATTTCTCAAAAGATAATTGGCCAAAGTTTCATACCAAGCTCTTGGTGCTTGATGCAGTCCATACAATGCTTTTTCTACCTTATAGACTTTGTCAGGATGGTCAGGATCTTCAAATCCTAGAGGTTGACACACATATACCTCCTCTTCTATCTGACCATAAAGGAAAGCACTTTTTACATCCATTTGATAGACCATAAATCCCATATAGGAAGCATAAGCTAAGAACATTCTTATTGCCTCAATTCTAGCCACAGGAGCAAAGACTTCATCATAGTCTATGCCTTCTTCTTGAGTATGTCCTTGAGCAACAAGTCTTGCTTTGTTTCTGATGACAATTCCTCTTTCATCTTTTTTATTTCTGTATACCCATTTTGTACCAATTGCTCTATGACCTTTAGGTAAATCCACAAGAATCCAGACCTTTTGAAGTTTAAACTATAGGAGTTCCTCCTGCATTGCTTCTACCCATGTTGGATCACTAAGAGCTTTAGAAATTCTTTTTGGTTCTTCCTGTGAGAGGAAACAAGCAAAAAGACAAGTATGAAGATCCTGATGAGTCTTCCCTTCATATATAGCACTAAGATATCCTTGTTCAGAGAAAGAAGTTGTCATTCTTCTTGTTTGAATAGATGACTATATATCACCAATTACATGTTCAATTGGGTGATCTTTGTGAATTCTTGTGTTAGGAGTGGTAGGAACTGCATAAGAGTTTGGGATGTTCCCCAAATCAACTTCTTGGTCATCCTGAATATTGAAGGACTCCACTTGTAAGTCTTCAGATGAATGACTAGGTCCAACCAAGTCTTCAGGGGTAGCAATATTAACTTTAGGGAAAGCAGTACTAACTTCTCTACTACCAGTACTAACTTCTGGACTAACAATATTAACTTGTTGATCAGCAGTACCAACATCCTTAAGACTGCTGTCATCATTAGACTTCTCTATATCATCATTCTCATCATGTGACCCATCTTTATCTTTTATTTGATCATCAGCAACATATCTTGGTTCAGCATCATTAGCATTTTGGGAATGTAAATCAAAATATGAAGCATCCTTCCAAATTGGCATCACAATGTAATCTTGACTATCTTGATTTTTCTAAGAAGATGTACTAGAATCAAAAATTCCTTGTTTACCTGCATAGTCATTAGAAAAAGTTCCTGCAACCACTGGTACATAGTTCATTGATTCGGTTAGAGAATCAATATCAAACAGCCACTTTGGACCATTTCCTTCTAACATTGGCTTATTCTCTAAAAACTCAATATGCAAGTTTTCTTGTACCTTTTTGGTTCTAGTGTTGTATACCCTAAAAGCTTTACTACTTAAGGAATATCCAATAAAGAAACCTTCATCACTTTTTCCATCAAACTTGCCTAACGAATCTAAGGTATTGAGAATAGTAACATGACATCCAAATGGTTTCATGAAGCCTATAGCTGGTTTAAAACCTCTAAAGAGCTCATAAGGTGTATTGTTATGAGGCTTGACTATTAAGACCCTATTATGTACATAGCAAGCAGTAGAAACTGCTTCTGCCCAAAATGTGGTAGGTAACTTAGAGTCAGCTAACATGGTTCTAATAGCCTCAATAAGTGTCCTATTCTTTCTCTCAGCAACACCATTTTACTGAGGAGTCCTAGCTACACTATATTCTCTTCTAATACCTTTTTCTCTACAAAAATCATCCATTACTTTGTTCTTAAACTTTGTCCCATTATCACTTCTGATTATTTTCACTTTCTTATCCACTAGGTTTTCTATTTCTTTGATAAAGTTCTTAAGGATCTCACTTGTTTCATCCTTAGTTGCTAAAAAGAAAACCCATGAAAACCTACTGTAATCATCAGTGACGACTAAGAAATACTTCTTATGCATTAGACTTCTTACAAAAGTTGGACAAAAAAGATCCATATGCAACATAAATAATGGCTTAGTAATGGGATTAAGGACCTTGGTCTTACAAGAGGCTCTGTGTTGCTTTCCTTTTAGACAGGCAACATAAGTTTGGTCATTTTCAAATCTCTTTAAGGGCAAATCTCTAACAATATTTTCTTTAACAAGTTTATTAATATTCTTAAAATTTATGTGACCAAGCCTTCTATGCCAGAGCATTGATTCATCAGATGTAGCCTTTGCAACAAGACAAGTTAAACTTTCTTTAGGAAAAATGTTCTTCATATCAAAACTATACATGTTATCCTGTCTAGGAATTTTAAGAAGTATATGATTTTCATCAGGCAACTTAAAATTAGGAGATAGGACAAGACATTCAGTGTCAGTAAAAAGGACATAGTTCTTTTTGTCACACATTTGTGAGATACTCAAAAGATTGAACTTTAACTCCTTGACAAAGTATACATCTTCAAAATCAAGATTATCTGTCTTAAGTGTACCTTTACCTATAATTCTTCCACCATAAGCTCCTCCCCTAAATGTAACATTGCCTCCATCAAACTCCTTGAAATTGGAAAGATAGGCTAAGTTACGAGTCAAGTGTCTTGAGCATCCATGATCAACAAAACCTTTATCATTCAGCTTTAGATTGTCCTGCACATGAAAAATAAGGAAATTAGTTTTCCTTGGGGACCCAAGCCATTACTGACTTGGATCTGCCTCATGCATCAATGTAGTTATATTTGTTGAAAACAAGTGATGCACCATTGGGTTTGATGGGTCTCCAAACCCAACATGCTGAGGGCTTAACAGCATTAAACCTGTTTGCCCTGGCAGTGTTAACAAATGGCCTAGCAGTATTAACTGCTCTAGGCCTAACAATATTAAACTTTTGATTAAAATACCCGTTAGTTAAAATTGTTTTCTTATAAAAGGGCCTTTTAACAGTTGTTTATGCTTGGTTTGAAAAACATGACACTGGTCTAGCACAATTAACTGTTGGTTTGGGTTGAACAGTATAAAAAGGCCTAGCAGCATAAATAGACCTAGTAGTACTAAAAGGTCTAGCAGACCTAACAATATTAACAGGCTTAGCAGTATTAAATGTTTTTTGGCCAGACTTCATCAAGACTACTCTTGGAGTCATATGTTTAACTTCACTGGTTTGAGAGGTTCTAGAATAGTAATCATTATCCTCTTTGTTATAATTATTCTCAGTTACCATTTTATTCCTCTGTTGGTTAGGACAATTGAATTGAATATGATCAAAACTTCCACAGATAAAACATGCTTTGTTATTGAAAACAAAATTACATCCTAACTGATTTGATTTTTGACCATTCCAATTCCTTTAGTTTCCTCTTGGTCTTTGAGATCTATACATCTCTGCATATTTAACTGTCCTCTTAATTGGTGTTTCAATATGCTTTGATTTGACAGTCTCTACTTTTCTAGCAGGATGAAAGAATTTTTCTTTCAAATCCTTGATAGTTTCTTTGTCTATCTTAAGTGGGGACTCAGTAGAGCTGCTTTTACTATCAGACACTTGTTGTTTTTCCAAAGAGTCATCAGTATTCTCCTCAGAATTATTTGACTCTTTATCACAATTGTTGGTAGGTTTTGGCACATTCTCCCTAGGACCAAACATATTGACCTCTGGTTCTTTAAACTTATCAAGACCTAAATAAGATAGATCTAGATTTGTTGGTCTATTAAGGATCAAAGGATGAGGCGGAAGGACAACACTATACCCTAAGCCTTTCTTGCTTTTGTCAGTTATCTGACTTTCTAACATTTCATTTAAGTCTTTAGCAGATTTGTCAAACTTTGCAATCTTAAAATCAATTCCTTCCTTTTCTTGTTTAACCTTTTCAAGCTCTGTCCTAAGTTGACCTAATTCATACTCTTTGCAACCTACACTTCTTTTAAGTAGAGCAATTTCCTCAGAGAAAAGAACTTCATGCTCTTTATATTTAACAATTTGTTCTTCTAAAGTTGCTAAACCTCTTTTATATGTAGATGCTTTGAATGCAATATCATTTAATTTAACAAGCAAATCATCATACTGTTTCTTAAGAGCTTCATAGTTTTTTAGACAATTTTTAGAACAAGATTTATCAGTATGTATCTCACAATCTGAGAATGCCATGAGTGCCATGTTTGTCTAAACTTGTTCCTCTGCCATGTCACTCCAATCAAAGCCAACACCATCTATAGCACACATTGCCTTTTCAGAAGTGTCTTCAATCTTTACTGTCTTTGTTGAGCTACCTTGATTCTAATTTCTGTTGTCATTACTCTTAGGTGCTCTGCATTCCCTGGCAAAATATCCCAACTTGTGGCAGTTAAAACATTCTACCTTAGATTTATCATACCCAACAGTATTGCTTCCATCAATGATGATTTTCCTTCCAGTTCTCTGATAAAATTTTCTTTCCCTCATGCTTAGTAGTGCCATATTCCACTTCAAATCCATCTCTTTCAAATCATCATCATGAAGTTGCTCAAGGTCTTCATGCACTAGTTGAGACCCTTTTGGTTGAGTGGATAGAAAGGCATAAACTGTGGCATCACTAAAGCTAGCAGTACAAATTTCAGTACTGGCAGTGTTAACCTTTGTGGTAGCAGTACTAACTTCAGGGTTAGCAGTATTAAAATTATTAGTACTGCTTGAACATGAAGTAGTTACAAAGGCCAAGTTTTTATCACCATTGCTTGCACCAGTAGACTTCTTAACCTTCTGTTCAACAATTTTAAAGTTGTTATACAGATCATCTAAACTCATAGTATCAAAATCAGGTTTGTTCATCCATACTACAACATGTGTATCCCACTAAGAAGGTAAGCTCCTTAAAAATTTTACATTAAGATCTTCTGGAGAAGTAACAACACCTAAGATTGCAAGTCTACTAACAAGCTTTTGAAGCCTGTTAAAAATAGAATCAAGAGATTCTCAACTTGAGGCATTAAAGTTTTCATACTGTTGTTTCAACAGAGCCTTCTGTGTCTTCTTTGTTGCTTCATTGCCTCCAAATCAAGCTTTAATTGCAACAAACATTGATTGAGCATCATCATACTGGTTGAAAGTAAGTTGATGTTCATTGGGCAGGGACATGAGTAGTAAACTTCTTGCCTTTACATCATTCTTTTTGCATGTCCTTTCTTCAACAGTAGCAGGCACAGTCATCTTTGTTGTTGTTGATGTACTACTCTCTAATGGTGTTGTTTTAGGAACAGGTACCCATGAATTCCCATTCTCTATGACTTCCCATAGAGCATAATCCTGTATCTGAAAATACTATTTAATCCTGATCTCCTACATCTCATACTCCCCGAGTTTGAGCATGGGAAGCTTAGCCAAAGCGTTGTTCTAAGTATTCTCTAACTCCATTACTTCTAGATCAAAGTTTTTCAAAGCACATGCTCTGATACCACTTGTTGATCCCAAACAGATCTTGTCCTCCTTTAGCTTGTATAAAGGTTAGTAACCTTAGAAGAATCCAAAACTACTATGATAAAAACTTTTTGTATATCAAAGTGTATGCGGAATCTACACTTTTGATACTCTAGAAGTGTTAATCAATGAAACAGTACACAAATAATGAACAAAAAATATAACCAAAATGCTTCAATATTATTAAGAATAATACGAGTACTCTTGCTTAGTACTGAGGTTTACAACCTTGAAGCTATGAATTCTTTCTCTAAAAATATATGAATGAGTGATCTATGTTATATCTAAAACCTTAACCTAGGACCTCCTTTTATACACCACAAGGAGTCCTTTACAAGATAACTACAAATCTCATAATATCTTTTACAATTACAAACATATACGTATCTTCCTAAACTATATGAGATATACATTCTATATTTATCTCCTTGCATCCTAATCTTCAAGTTGTCTTCATCCAGCAGTATCAACAGTTGCAACTTTTCTTCAGGTAGTATTAACTAACACTAGCAGTACTAAGTTTGTATTGGCAGTACTAAGTCTGTTAGTACTGTTAGTTATACCTTGGCAGTATTAAGCTCTTGTGAAGATTTATTCCCAACAATATGCTTTGGCAACGGGGAAAGTTGAACCCGCGTTACATTGGACCTTTTAATTTCATTGCCAAAATTGAAACCGTTGCCTATCGACTTGAACTCCCAGAGCAGTTGAGTAGAGTTCATAGTACTTTTCACGTCTCTAACTTGAAGAAATACCTATCCGACGAAACTCTTGCTATACCGTTAGACGAAATTCAAATCAATGACAAGCTCCAATTCACTGAAGAACCTGTCGAAATCATGGACCGTGAGGTAAAGCGTTTGAAGCAAAGTCGCATTCCGATTGTTAAAATATGTTGGAACTCGAGGAGAGGTCCTGAGTTTAGGTGGGACCGTGAAGATCAAATTCAGAAGAAATATCCCCACATTTTTCCTAATCCTGTATCTACGTCAAATGCTACGTCTTAAGCTTTGCGGACAAATATCTTTTAATGGGGAAAGGATGTGACACCCTGTGAATTTTAGGTCAATATTTTTACCGATTCTGTTTATTATTTTAACTTTTATAAGTTACGTGTTAATTTAACGTTAATCCGGGATGTTGTCACGCGTAAAAACTGAAAATCGTTATCGCAAGTGTTTCTACGTCGGACTGAGCTTAATTTACATAAATTATAATTAATAAAGTCATTTAATGTCATTTCGTGGTTTACGAATATTTACGTTTGCAATTTTATTATTTTTGGCGTGAGTTTACGTTTTTAGCGTTTTTGATCAAACGGAAACCCGAAAACATATCACCTTTGCATGTAAACTTAAGATAATATCATATAATACTCCTAGTATCAAAATTTCATGTCCTCCCCTACCCTCCAAAATTCAGTGCAAGCAAACAAAAAGGAAAAGAAGCCAAAATTTTAGGTCAAAAACAATATCACATGCATGTATTAAGAAGAGATAGTGACCCCTTTGTCTTAACCTTCCCATGCACCAACACATGCTTACAAATCTAGGACCACTTGAGAACTAGTAAAACTCAACCAATAGCATTTCACCTTGGAGCCAAAGTTATAAGTCATGGCTAGTTAGTTGGCTTGGTCTTCCCCCTCCCTCCATTGACTCTTGCTCGGCCGAACACCCCCCCCCCCACACACACCTTTGGTGTGACTGAGTCACATGTAACCCTAAAACCATAAACCTTATACTATAAATACCCAATTATAAACAAACACATCTCATTTATTTCATTTCATTAGGCAAAATTGTTTTCTTCTCTCTTTTTCTTCCTCTTTCTTTCAACAACAAACACACACATCAACACAATTCATAACTTTGATTCTAGCAAGATTCACACACTCTAAACTTCATTTTATCAAGATCCAAGGTGTTTCCAAGAAGGCTTTCATTTGATTAAAGGTTTATTTTAAGGGTTTATAAGTTAGGGTTTGGTTATATATTTTGGGTTTATTAAGATCTTCATCTTTCTTTCGAGATCTTTGTTTGTACATTTTGTTCTTCATCTTTGTGAGTAAAACCATAACTCTCTTCTTTGATTTCTTTATGTTCTTGCATATATGTTCAAGATCTATACATCCATATATTTGTGTTATGATTTTTAAAGCTTAAAAAGTAAAGTTTCATAAATAATAAAGACGTTGATATTTTTATGTACTCATATTGTAGTCTTGGTGAGATCGAGTGTTCTTGTGTGTTGCAACAAAGATGGTGATAGGATTGGGAATAGAATAGGTGTGGTTTTGTTGGTTGGCTTAGTAGTGAATGGGTTTAGGTTAGATTAGGCACTATTGTGAAGTTTGGTTGGATTTTTGGAGGCGATTGTGAAAAAGGTGCTTGCTGATTTGAATTTGTTTTAAGGTTTTAGGTCACTTAAAAATGTTTTCACTAGCCGAGAAGGTAGTTTTGAACTTTTAAAATGTTGGTAAAACAAGTAATAATGTTAGGTGCCGTTTGGTTGGAGTATATTGGGGCATATTAGGGGAATTTGCATTTTAATTTCCTCCAAATATTGTGTTTGGTAACACAAATGGGGGAATTTAAAATTCCAAGAATTGCCAAATGGGGCAAATTAAAATTGATTCAAAAAATGAAGAATTTACTTGGAAAAAAATTTTATAAATTTTTTTTCTAGTTGTTTTTGTTCTATTTTTTCTTGGTTTGTTGTTTTTTTAAATCAAATGATATTTATCACTTTAGTCGGGTCGAGTTGATCACGTTTGGGTCGGGTCAAGGTTAAAAATTTCATACCCGAAACCGACCCTATTTGAATTCGGGTTAGTAGGGTTCGTGCCAATTCGGGTCGAGTCAACTCGGGTTGGGCCTGTTCAGGTTCGGGACAACTCGGGTCGGGTCGGTTTGGGTTCGGGTCAACACGAGTATGAGTAAAACGTAATAAAATTGATTTTTTTTATCATCGTTTATATAGAAAATTTATAAAATTTATTTTAAAAAAATATTTATTTAGTATTCGGGTTACTCGGGTTGACCCGAATAAAATTTTTTACCCGCGTAACCCGACCCGAATAGGTTTAATCGGGGTTGGGTCGGGTTTTTTTGACACCCATATCCGTCCCTCCCTAAAAAATTACAAAAATAAACAAAATGACAAATTTCAAAAATTATAAAATTCTGTCAACCAAACATACGTAGGCATTTTAAATTCTGAAATTTTAAATTCTTAAGAATTTTAATTTTCTATAATTTAAAATTCCAGAATTTCAAATGACTCCAACCAAACAGCCCCTTAGTATATTAAGTAGGAACTTTTAAAAGTGTCACAAACGTAATATCGGATTTCTAAAATGGAAAACTTCTAAAAATAGAAACTTTTGGTATTATTAGTGAGGTGGACTTAGAAGGCGGACGTTTAGGTTTCACTAATGGGTTTAGGGTAAATGGAATCATCGTATATTAGGGGACGATATTAACGTCCCGAAACTTAGAACTTTTATAAAATAGAAACTTTCTAAAAATAGTAACTTTCTGAAAATAGAAACTTGTCGTTAAAAATATCGTACTGTAACAATAAACCATATACTTTCTTAATGTCGTGTTTTACTATATAAACTAAAGCACAAACACATATGGATGTCTATTTTCGTTAAGCGTCTTATTCGATGTTTTGTATTTATTTCTCGTTTCTGAAGCGTGTCTTTTAATTAGGTCGCGGTTAGAGTCGTTCGGTATCGTTATTATCTTCGTTGAAATATTTGCTCACTACTTGCTTAAGGTGAGTTCATGGCCCCACTCTTTACTCGTTTTGAATAAACATTTTATAACTTGGGGTGAGAAACATTGTTTGCTTTTAAAACTAGACACAAGTACTATACTTGAGAAATTTACCCTTTTACGTGTTGCCTAAGTAGCGTTTAGACCACTATTGCCTGAATAATCATGAACCGTTAATTACCTTTAACCGACTGGCTGGTTAAGTAAGCGCAAGTGAACAAATAGATCTATTGGGACTAATTATCCCTATCTGGGTAAGAAGCACTTACTAGTTCGAGTTTGCCAAGAACAAACAGATATATGTCATGTCGAAACTGGTTAGGTGGTCTTTGGTCAGACACTTGTAAGGGTAAGCATATTATATAGCACTGTACATGCTATCTTCCACTATTAACCTCAGTGTCTTGAGCTTAGTGCAACGTAAATGCCTCTTTATGTAAAGTTGTATCTCTTATAACTGTCACATACGTTTTGAAATCTTGTGGTCCACACTGATAATATTTGAACTTAACCTATGAATTCACCAACTTTATGTTGACATTTTAAGCATGTTTTTCTCAGGTGCTTAGCTTGGATGTCCTTTCTTGAATTATGTGAAGTCTTTTGCCTGGACCGTTCTTCAAGTGTTTATCTATGTTTTTTTAATACCGTTGTTGAAACTCGTTTAAGCTTCCGCACTTTAACTCTTGAATCATTTAAATCGTTTGATGTAAAACTTATTAATATTTTAATTAAATGCAATGGTATTTATTTTCAAAACGTACCCTTAGAGGTCGTTCTTTATGGTTTGTACTTGAGATATTCATGAATGTCACGCCCCTAGACGCTTATTTTGACGAGACCTTATTTGGGGGTGTGACAGCTTGTCTCATCCACAGTACTTGTTATAATGCCTTTGCGGCGCTTACAAATATTAAATAACTAACTAGCTCCTCCAAACTCAACAATTGCTTTTAACGCTCATTGGCTTATTTCCTAATTTCATCACATACAATACTCCTTTTTCATAATCTCTACCTATAGCTTATTCAACTTTAAACTTATTCGACTAGTATTATTTTAACACTTATTCCTACATATTACCAAATAGAAAGTAGGATTTTATACTATAACATTTTCAATAGAGAGGGGATTAAGAAAGAACATACCTTGGCCTATGATGTTAACTCTTGAGTTTCTTTAAGAAAATTAACTTTACTTCCATTATGTGTCATATATGTATAACATAGCTTTCTTTTGAACTTCATGTGTTTGGATCATCCACTTGTTTTGATTCACTCGTCTAGCTCCAAACTTATTTCCAATGGTATTGTAGCAATTTTAAGTATTTGGCCCCCAATAACCCATGGGTCCGAAATTGTTGGTATAACACATTCTTTGCATACATTGCATTTGGCTTGGATGTAGGAATGGTGTACAAATTCCACAAGGAGTGTAATTATTCCACATATTAGAGTGATTCGGCCTATCTTGATTTCTTCTAGGTTGGGGTGTTTTAGACCTAGGACGAGATGTATTGTTTCTTCTTGGTGGTTGTAAACCCGCCCCAAGGGGCATTGGATTGCGCAGCGGAAATTAGCAATTTGGTGTTACTAAATATCATCCTTCACCACGATAATAGAAAACAACCCAAATAAGACGTTTTATCAAACATGTGTTCCATAATTATTCAGAGTAAAAGTGCGTTAGGTCCTACTGAATCGTAACCACCGTCTATTACAACATTGAAAGATAATTGTTTTCAAATAAAAGACATTGTTTTTAAACACAACATAAAACATTGTTTTTGAAAGACCGGAACACACAAGTAGTCTTTCCATAAAATCCATCACACGCACGACACCTCCACGCCATCGTTGCCTTCAGCCTTGGTTACCTGGGATAAGACATGTTTAAAACGTCAACAACAAAGTTGAGTGAAATTCATAGAGTTTAAAATAATCAATAAGTAAAAACCTTTGAACACATAATTAGTTCTCGGGAAAACAAAGCAACAAATGCAATGTATAGCAACTTCTTTTCTTTCACGCAATAAGCTCATGACACCGAACGTTAACAAGACATATGGCATTTCATATGTTAAAGGTGCCCCAAAACAAGGTATTATTGTCATATACCTACTAATTTCTAAGTACAAAATGTCCGTTTGACAGGGTGGTCACAAGGATTCAGACCCCGGACAGGGTTGTCAAACCCAATAGATCTATTTAATGCATTAGCGTTCACCTCACAAGGCAATTAACGGTTCATGAAATAAGGGACTTCGACAATAGCTACTTATGCGGAAACAATCTCATAATCGGGTCCAGCATACCATAAAATCATATGTGTTCGATTTATAAAACAAACATGTATCCCCCTCATGGGTTTAAAAATAATTAAAAGAATTTAATGCGAGGCTATGAACTCACCTTAAGCAAAAGATCTAATCAATCAACTTTAACAAACGCAAGAAACTTCACGTCTAACCACGACCTATATTATACATATATAGCGGTACGTGACTAAAAGTATAATAGAACCTATATTGCATATTTTCATACATACATATTACTATTACGTATATACAATCATGTACTAAAATCTCCAAGTGCGATGCAAAACAATTTACCTTGACGCACTTAACCATATTACAACATTTTCAATAAAGTTTCTATTTTTAGAAAGTTTGCCGAAAGTAAGGATAATATAATCCGAACTTCATATTTCGTTATCAATTAACTAACATTACTAACCTTTGCTCATTATATACTTCATTCAAAAATTTACTCAAGTTTGACTTTCAAAAGTCAAAGTTCGTAGTTGACTTTTTACCCCAAAAATTACCCAAACTTGACTCAGCCGTAAAACGTTCGTTTTTAGGAGTTACAAGGCCCACCTTATATCAAAACGGACCTTAAAACATCCTTTATCATTATCAAAAGACTAATTTATATTTCAAAAATTTCTAGACACGCTATGACCAAGTCAAACTTTCTGGTCAACTAAAGTCAACCCAAAGTCATACTAAAACTTATTTTTAGCAAAATCCACCTATCTCAACATGTTTAACTAGCCTAAAAATATGTACCAAAACTATCAAACATATGTTCATACTGGATATACTTCCAAATTGATTTTGCACTTAAATCATCTAGCTACAATCATATACATGTAATAATATTCAATTAAATCAAGTAAACTAGTAATTAGAAGACTCACAAAGCTAGAACAAAGTTCAATTTTTTTTTGTTTCCCCTTCCTTTTGAAATCAGACGCAAACCCAAGACCAAAACCAAACCTTTTTCAACAAAACCAACTAATAACACTTATCTAACACTCTTGAACACTCCTTTATACACCAAATAACTAGAACTTGACCTAAAATCCAACTTCTTCAAATCTTAGTGCATGTTAGGTTTCTTTAATAGGAAATATAGAGGATTAAATAAGGATTAATATGGAATAACTTGATTGTAATGCATGTAAGTAAATAATTTTTGATGGTGACCTTATGGTGGTGTTGGTGGTTCGAACGGACAAGGAGAGGAAGAAGGGAGAGGATGAAAACTTTTTTAAAGAGTATAAGTGTGTGTATCGTTTACTTTATATAGAAATAGACTTTGACCATTTGAAAACATTGGCCCCTCCATCCTTAATCTCTTTTAAAACTAGTCCAAAAGCATTTCTTTTATAAGTAAATCCGGCCAACAACTCGGGTAACATCACGTTTGTAATTATTTTAAATCTGTCCCACTAATTTTACTTTAAAACGTTTAATAATAGTTAAACCTCATAAAACACGACCTTTAAACACGGTTTTACAAAAACTCGGGTAAACATCGAAAAATACAAAAATAACATAACCATGCTCTCGGAGCAATAATATAAACTTTTTTGACTTTCTTAAACACTAAAAACAAATAAAAACTCAACCACGGATTGATATTACTCTATCAAAGGAAATTTCTATCAAACCTCATATAATATAAATGACTATAATTATTCACGTAACTAAAATAACTATCTTAGCTAAGGATAGACGTTGACCTGAAACTCAGGTTGTTACATTCTCCCCTCCTTTAGGGAGCGCCGTCCCGGTGCTCAGCTCGACTTATCTGCTTTCCTCGCTTCGTCCTTACTTGTAAAAAGATGAGGGTACTTCTTCTTAATTTGATCTTCACATTCCTAAGTAAATTCTGGACCTCTTTGCGAATTCCAACGTACTTTAACAATAGGTATCCGACTTTGCTTAAGTCGCTTAACCTCTCTATCAAAAACTTCTACTGGCTCTTCAATCATGTGCAACTTATCATCAAGTTGAATCTCATCCATCGGAACAACAACATCACCTTCCGCTAAACACTTCTTAAGATTGGAAACATGAAAAGTAATATGAATCCCTTTCAACTCTTCAGGTAACTCCAACGTATAAGCTACAGGACCCGCTCTAGCTAGAATCCTAAATGGCCTAATGTAACGTGGACATAACTTTATGCGCTCTCCAAAATGCACAGAGCCCTTCCATGGCGATACCTTAAGCAATACCATGTCACCAACTTCAAATTCTAATGGCTTAAGTCTCTTTTCTGCATAACTCTTCTGGCGACTACGAGCAGCTAACAAACGACTCTTAATCTGGACAATCTTCTCTGTCGTATCACGGATCAATTCTGGACTTGTAAGTTAGCTATCCCCAACCTCACTCCAGCATATAGGTGATCTACACTTTATTCCGTATAAAGCTTCATATGGTGCAGCCTTAATATTTGCGTGATAACTATTGTTATATGAGAACTCGACCAACGGCAGGTGGCGATCCCAACTACTTCCAAAGTCAATCACACAGGCATGCAACATATCTTCTAGTGTTTGTATAGTCCTTTTACTCTGACCATCTGTTTAAGGGTGGTAAGCGGTACTCATATCCAAATTCGTCCCCAACGCTTCCTGAAGCGATCTCCAGAAGTTAGATGTAAAATGGCTATCTCAATCCGAAATGATCGAAACAGGTACACCATGCCTATACACTATCTCCTTCAAATACAGTCGCGTGAGTTTCTCTATACTATCCATTTTCTTCATTGGTAGGAAATGAGCTGATTTGGCCAGTCAGTCGACAATAACCCAAATCGTATCATACCCACTTGACGTTCTCGGCAATCTAGTCACAAAATCCATAGTAATCCTTTCCCACTTCCAAACTGGAATCTTAGGTTGTTGCAGCAATCCAGATGGTTTATGATGCTCGGCCTGAACCTTCGCAGAAGTTAAACATTTACTAACATACGTGGCAATATCCGTTTTCATGTTCGGCCACCAGTACAATGGCTTCAAGTCTTGATACATCTTGTCCGATCCCAGATGGATGGAATACTTGGACTTATGTGACTCATGCATAACCATATCCCTCAATCCACCGAATCGCGGTAACCAAACATGATTCCCAAAACAATGTTCCATCAAGGCAAAATTCGAATATTATCTTAATCAATCTCACCAAATTTTCCTTCCTTACATACTTCTTCTTCATTACTTCCTTCTAAGCTTCACGAATCTGTTTCGGTAAATCATTGTGAACAGTCATCATCAAAGCTCGAACACGTAATGGCTTATCCCTTCCCTTTCGACTTAAGGCGCCAGCCACCACATTCGCTTTTCCAGGATGATACTGAATTTCATAATCCTAATCACTCAATAACTCAATCTACCTTCTTTGTTTCAAGTTCAGCTCTTTCTGATTCAGAATATATTGTAGGCTCTTATGATCGGTGAAAACCACACACTTCGTTCCATACAAATAATGTCTCCATAATCTAAGAGCGAAAACAACGGCTCCTAACTCCAAATCGTAAGTAGTGTAATTCTCTTTATGGACTTTCAATTATCTAGAAGCATACGCTATCACCTTCTCTTTTTGCATCAACACAACTCAATAACCCTTAAGAGATGTGTCACAATACACCACAAAATCTTCCGTTCCCTCGGGCAACGCTAAAATCGGTGCCCTACACAACTTCTACTTTAACATCTGAAAAGCTTCTTCTTCTTCTTCTTTTCCCCACTCGTATTTCTTATTTTTCTGAGTCAACTTAGTCACTGGCTTAGAAATCAAAGAAAAACCTTCAATAAACCTCCTATAATACCCAGCCAATCCAAGAAATTGCCTCACCTCCATTGGTGTCGTCGGTGCAGCCCAACTCTTAATCGCTTCGATCTTGGCAGGATCAACATGAACACCACTACAAACAATCACATGACCCAGAAAGTGTACCAAATCTAGCCAAAAATCACACTTTGAAAACTTGGCGTACAATCTCTTTTTCTTAAGCAACTCCAGAACAATCTTCAAATGCTTCCCTATGCTCTTCTTCGTCCTTGGAATAAACCAAAATATCATCGATGAACACTATGACGAACTTATCAAGATATGGATTGCATACTCGGTTCATCAAGTCCATAAACACAGCAGGCACATTAGTCAATCCAAACGGCATTACTTGGAACTCAAAGTGACCACACCGAATTCTAAATGCAGTAATCGGAATGTCTTCCTCTTTAATGCGTAACTGGTGATATCCTGATCGCAGATTGATCTTAGAATACACTCTCGAACCTTGCAGTTGGTCAAATAAATCATCAATTCTTGAAAAAGGATAACGATTCTTGACAGTCAACTTGTTCAACTCGTGATAATCTATACACATTCTAAAAGATCCATCTTTCTTTTTCACAAACAAAATTGGTGCTCCCTACGGTGATGAACTCGGAGGAATAAATCCTTTCTCCAGTAGCTCTTGCAATTGTATCGACAACTCTTTCATCTCAGACGGTGCCAATCTATACGGTGCACGTGCAACAGGTGCAGCCCCCGGTACTAAATCAATCTGAAATTCTACTTGCCTTGGCGGTGGTAGTCCTGGTAACTCTTCAAGAAACACCTTAGGAAAATCACAAATTACAGGCACGTCTTCCATTTGTTTCTACTTCGACTTGCTCTCTGTAACGCGTGCCAAAAATAAATTACAACCTTGCTTGACGTACTTGCGGGCCTTGATACACGAAATAACCTTCAATCGAGATACACCTTTGTCACCTTTGACTATCAGCGTCTTATTCCTATACGGTATACGAACAACTTTCTCACCACAGACGATAACGACATCATGCTTGACAAGCCAATCCATACCGATGATGATGTCAAACGTACCAAGTTCAATCGACATAAGATCAATTCCAAAAACATGGTTCACTAGACTCAAAGTGCAATCTTTCAAAACAGTGTTCATACTAACTATCCTTCCGTCAGCTAATTCTACCTCATAACTATCCTCTATTTTAATCAGTTTGATATCGAGCAATGAACTAAATCTAGTGTTCACAAAACTCCTATTGGAACCCGAATCAAATAAAACAGAAGCATATTGGGTATTTAGCAGAAATGTACCAGTAACCACATTCAGACCTTGCGGCTCAGCATCCTTAATAGCATAAGCTCGACCATAAACTTCTCCAACTTCTTCTTGCTTAATCTTATTTGGACATCGGTTCCTAGTATGACCTTGCTCAACACAATCATAACAAGTCCGTTAGCACCTGTGGCAACACTCTTCTCCTTACAATACCTTACCTTATGCCCAACCTTTCCACACTTGTGGTACTTAATCGTACAATGACCAACATGGCGAGTAAAATAGCGTTCACACAAAGGAAGCTCGGTAACCATAGCTTGCGCATTTCTTTGCTTTTGACTACTCTGTAAAGCATGATGAGAGTTATCCCTTTGATTGACCTTTCCACTACTATATCCACCTTGAAGGTTCTCCCACTTTCGCTTCTTTCCTTCTAAACTTGTTGCATCTCTAGCTTGCGATTTCTGCTCCATCAACTTATGAGCTATACGTACAACTTCGTTCAAATCAGCAGGCTTAGAAGATGTCACTTCACCCTTGATATTATCCATCAATCCCAGGATGTAAGCATCCACCTTCACTCTTTCAGGCTCTACCATTCTTGGACACATCAAAGCTAGTCCATTAAACCTCTGAGTATAAGCAACAACATCATACTCCTTAACCTTCAAATTCCACAATTCGTGCTCTATTTTCTTCTATCGGACAAAACTCTGCAGTCATCAATTGCTTCATCTTAGTCCAAGGCATTTAGTTCACAGTCTCCAAACCCATAGTTGCAACCTTAGTTTTCCACCAAGTCAAAGATGGTCCTTCCAATGTAGCAGCAACAAACTTCACTTTCTTACCCTCTGCACATTCACTAATCTCGAAAACACTCTTAGTTTTCTTAAACCATCTTCTCAATTCGACAACTCCTTCAAACCCATGAAAGATAATAGGATTGCACTTCATAAACCCAGCAAAAGTGCACTCACGAACAGCAGGTGCAGTGTCTTGACCTCTAGCTGGCCCAGACCCACTAGCATCATTCCTTACATTCACTTGCCTTGCCCGCTCAGCAGCAATAGCGGCATCCACACTTGCCTTAATCATTCGACGAATAACAACTTGAGTCATAGGTGCAGACTTTGGATGCATGATTTTGTCACGTCACACAGAAAACAATCTGATAAGCATTCATAACATGATATTCTCATAACATGGTACAATGACAAATTAACCACAACAACAGTCACACAACATTAAGTAGTAATCAAAAGATAGTCATTCATTTTTCATCACAAGAGAATTAATACATAGTTGCATTGTTTCATGAAATGATATAAATCATTACAACCAATAGCACTAAATCTACTAACTGAGGACTCAGTTTAGTGATTACACAACAAAAGAAACTACGATTGAATCTAAACTACTACGAATCAAGAGGAGATCATTGCGGCTCGGACAAAGGACTCTTCTTATCTTCAATCGGAACATTGATAGCTTCATTCGGTCTTTCTTCAAACAAAAATCCTCTACGAATCATCTCTTGATAGAAATCATGAGCTCGAACTCTAGTCCAATAGAGATCTCTCTCGACTCGTTCATTCTGCATACGAAGAAATGTGTTGCTAAACCTGGCTTCTTCCAGTTCCTTCTTCAATTTCTTACATTCAACCCTATCTTCAGTATTACCAAGCTTCTCAACTAGCTTTTCCATTGCAACCGTTCCTTGCTCCACACTAGAACACACTTCATTACCCAAATCCAAGATCAACTTACCATAGAACTTATCCTTTTCTTCTCCTTTCTTCTTGACCAATGCACACGCCGTCTCGCGTCCACACAATCGTCTTGAAAAATTGACCATTCAACCAAAAAAGAGTCAATATCCCGCCTCATGAAGCCAGGTAGTAAACTATCACCATCCATTAGAGGAATAGCGGCAGTAGACGATTTACCTACCTCATAGACACTAACAGGAACAGTCTCATCCTCATGCTCAATCGGATTCTCAACCTCAATCTCATTATCAGGTTCAGACTCAGAAGCATGCGGTGGAGGATTAAGAGGATCCACCTATTCATAAGGGTATGTCAACTCCGACTTATTCTCATCTTCCTCAACGTCGACTTCCATGTCATCTTCTTCTTACTAAGGATCTTCTTCTTCCTCAAATTCGTCTTCTTCCGGGTCTTCGTCTTCATCCACTAAGACAGGTTCGGGAATAACAGGAACGTCATCATGTTGATTTAGCTCAACCACAGGTACATCATCTACATGATCGAGAGGAATTACGTTCACCATGATAATCTAGAAAATATCGTACAATACTTACTTAATAGCGTATCACTTCTTATTATTATTGGAACACTATTACCAGAATAACAGCTCACATAAAAGCGCAACAAATAAAATTCACCATTCACGACCTTCTCAATCCGCATATACCTCAATTATATTTTAAACATATATAGTGTTAGTTATCATATAATCACATGACATTCTATGCATACAACATATGCACAAATGTACCCACGTATAACACTTTATGCATCCGACCCATGCATAAATATCCACACTTAACCAATTATACATATAACACATACGTAAACATACTTACACATAACAATTTATAAATGTACCTTACATGTAACCAATGGCAACGAGGAGTCTCGGCGTGCGTGTAGAAGAGTTATAGATTAGGTTTTTCAAAAAGACTCAACCTAGTTCTCTACAACTTAGACTCTTGATATCACTTTGGTATCTAACATGATTATAATCTGAGTTTTGAAAACAACCTAATTCTCTACAACCGAAGCTCTGGTACCACTCTGTAACACCCGCCCCGAGGGGCATCCGATAGCGCAGTGGAAATTAGCAATTTTGTGTTACTAAATAGCATCCTTCACCAGGATAATAGAAAACGACCCAAATAAGACGTTTTACCAAACATATGTTCCATAATTATTCAAAGTAAAAGTGCATTAGGTCCCACAGAATCGTAACCACCGTCTATTACAACATTTAAAGACAATTGTTTTCAAATAAAAGACATTGTTTTTAAACACAACATAAAACATTGTTTTTGAAAGACCGGAACACACAAGTAGTCTTTCTATAAAATCCATCACAGGCACGACACCTCCACGCCATTGTTGCCTTCAGCCTTGGTTACCTGGGATAAGACATGTTTAAAACACCAACAACAAAGTTGAGTGAAATTCATAGAGTTTAAAATAATCAATAAGTAAAAACCATTGAACACATAATTAGTTCTCGGGAAAACAAAGCAACAAATGAAATGTATATCAACTTCTTTTCTTTTATGCAATAAGCTCATGACACCGAACGTTAACAAGACATATGGCATTTCATATGTTAAATTGCCCCAAACAAGGTATTATTGTCATATACCCGCTAATTTCTAAGTACAAAATGTTTGTTGACAAGGTGTTCACCAACGGATTCAAACCCCGAACAGAGTTGTCAAACCTAATAGATCTATTTAATGCATTAGCGTTCACCTCACAAGGCAATTAATGGTTCATGAAATAAGGGACTTCGGCAATAGCTACTTATGCGGAAACAATCTCATAATCGGGTCCAGCATACCATAAAATCATATGTGTTCGATTTATAAAACAAATATGTATCCCCCTCACGGGTTTAAAAACAATTAAAAAAATTTAATGCGAGGCTATGAACTCACCTTAAGCAAAAGATCCAATCAATCAACTTTAATAAACGCAAGAAACTTCACGTCTAATCGCGACCTATATTATACATATATAACGGTACATGACTAAAAGTATAATAGAACTTATATTGCATATTTGCATACATACATATTACTATTACATATATACAATCATGTACTAAAATCTCTAAGTGCGACACAAAACAATTTACCTTGACACACTTAACCATATTACAACATTTTCAATAAAGTTTCTATTTTTAGAAAGTTTGCCGAAAGTAAGGATAATGTAATCCAAACTTCATATTTCGTTATCAATTAACTAACATTACTAACCCTTTCCTCATTATAGACTTCATTCAAAAGTTTACTCAAGTTTGACTTTTAAAAGTCAAAGTTCGTAGTTGACTTTTTACCCCAAAAATTACCCAAACTTGACTTGGCCGTAAAACGTTCGTTTTAGGAGTTACAAGGCCCACCTTATATCAAAACGGACCTTAGAACATTCTTTATTATTATCAAAAGCCTAATTTAGATTTCAAAAATTTCTCGATAGGATATGACCAAGTCAAACTTTCTGGTCAACAAAAGTCAACCCAAAGTCATACCAAAACTCATTTTTAGCAAAATTCAATTATCCCAACATGTTTAACTAGCCTAAAAACATGTACCAAAACTATCAAACATATGTTCATACTTGAAATACTTTCAAATCCATTTTGCACTTGAATCATCTAGCAACAATCAATATACACATAATACAATCAAATTAATCAACACATAACCATAAGTAAATACTCACAAAGCTAGAACAAAGATTTGTTTTGCTTCCCCCTTGGTCAAACCGTATGGACGAAACCACCAAGACCAAACCAAAACCTTTTCAAATCAAACCAACTTACGATAACACTAATCTACCAACTAGAAACACACCCTTTTTATACACCAAATCACTAAAACTTGACCTAAAATCCAACTTCTTCAAATCTCAGTGCATGTGAGGTCTCTTTAGTGGGAAATGTAAAGGATTAAACAATGATTAATATGGTATAACTTGATTGTAATGCATGTAAGTAAATAATTTTTGATGGTGATATGGTGGTGTTGGTGGTTCAAACGGACAAGGAAAGAAAGAAGGAAGAGGATGAATTTTTTTTCTAAAGAGTATATATTTTATGCATCTAGGTATATATTTTCTCACACTAGAATGTTTTTCTTCGCCTCCGTGTCACAAATGTAAAAGGTCAAAAGAGTCATAAAACGGTTTTATATCTCCTAGAGTCTTCACTCACACATTCCCTTAATCACCATCTTGCTTTCTTCCGAATAATATACTCTTTTGTAAAAAAAAGGTTAAATACAAATTTAACACTCCTCCTAGTAGGTTTGACAACCTAAATATTTCATCCGAAATATTCAAGTATCTTTAACTTGCGATCGCAAACGTTAAAGGTTATATCCGAAAATCCCTATTCAAGCCTTTTAACAACATAAGTTAAAACGCTCTTCTTTTCTCTTCGACAAAAACACCTTTTTCTCTTTGACAAAAACATTCTTTCTCTTCGACTATACATTCTTTCTTTTCGACGAAAACATTCTTTTCTCTTCGACGAAAACATTCTTTATCTTCGACGAAACATTCTTTCTCTTCGATGAAACATTCTTTCTCTTTGACAAAAACATTCTTTTCTCTTAGACGAAAACATTCTTTCTCTTCAACGAAACATTCTTTCTCTTCAACGAAAACATCCTTTCTCTCTGATGAAAATATTTTTTTTGACGAAAACATTATCTCTCTTCGACGAAAATACTCTTTGTCTTTCGATCACACTTCTTTCTTCTCACTCAACCACGCCTCTTCATCCATAAAGATGGCTAATCTCTTTCCTCCACTATTTCTGCTACCACCTTTAAGACAATCGTATACCTCGTCGTGTGATTGTTCTATGAACATTCGCAATGCTCAGGAAGAGCTACATAACCTTTTTAGTATAGTTTATCGTACACTAACCACCATCTGTCTTGACATTATCAAGCTCGTCATCTCTATCTTCGTTTGTTTTCTTCTTCTTTATTATTATTATTATTATTATTATTATTATTATTATTTTCACGTACGAAACACACCGAAGATACGTCACCATTTCCTTCGGGACAATGTCCAAAAGGAAACATCTCAATCGAATAGGTTGCGTCTGAAGATAACATCGCTGACATTCTTTCTTTACCCCTCAAGCGTGAATCATTAAATTATATTCGTCAAGGTTTAGGAATGATGAAACACATTCCATAAATCGTTCTCTTCTTTTCTTCAAGTTTCGATTTTAGTTCGTGTTCCATTCCGTGTCGTGACAACTTAACTACTTCATCCGAAGTTCTCTAAGTATTTTTAATTAGCGAAATACAAATTAAAATGCCACTCTGTTTAAAAAATTTGATCAACAATCGATTCCAAAACATATATGCTGGTGGCGGTCCCCATAAACCAGGCGACCCCCTGATTAAAACAGGCGGCCCCCATATATATATGGGACCGCCGGCAGCAGGCTTATGATATCTTTCATTTCCTTTTCTAATCAAAAAATGAACACCCTGTCTCTCTCTTCTTCTTCTTCTATGAGTTGACGTCTACTCCACACCAAAACCTATAACCAATATCTCTTTATAGATCAATGGGTCATCCTCATATCCTAACACTCCTAAGCATCGCTACTTATGTTTTCAAGAGTCAAGTGAATTTCATAATGAAATGCGTCTCATTATCAAACACATTCCTTACAATCGATAGACTTACAATCCACCACATCACAATAAATCCCCTCACATACAAACCTTGGTCCTCACATATCGCATACGTCTTATCTCAATTCAGAGACGATTCTCTCACTCCTAAACGTTTCTTCTCTCTTCTAGTAGTCATTTCACTTCTAATAGTCTTGTTACTATTAGAATTCCTCATATATCCCTTGACAACTTAATTATTTCATCCGAAATATTTAAGTAATTTGCGAAATGCAAATGCCACTCCTTCGCAAAACTTTCCACTTTCTAGAAAGTAAAGAACATAAAGAAGATATTCAATATTCAAGTGTTATTTAGTCACCACATTGTTGAGTCTCTTATTATTCTTCCACCATGAAAGAACTACCTCATTTCACATCCCACCTTTGTTTCTCAACATTGTCAACCAACAAAATACTAAACAAACCTTTGAATTCCCAATCATCCACTTTTATCTCGATAGGATCATATGCACATCAATTGTTAGTGCAAATGATATATCAATCTTTTCTATCAACCTCTCGTCAACACGTTCCTTCTTTAGTATCACTCATCCTTTCCCACTTCTTGGCTCTATGAAATCATTTTCATTCACATCCAAGAGCACGTCGTCTCCATCCTCGTCTTATTTTTCTTTTTATTCTTTTAAAGCATATATATATATATATATATATATATATTGACATATTTTGCCAAGATATTAAGTGTCATTCGTCTACTTTTAAAAAGGTCATTCTCATAATATTTTTGTGTCAATCAATAAACGAATCCAATTCTCGTTTATCAAAAGTCGGTCTAATCTTTTTCTGTAAACATACGTCTTAAGTCTTTTAACTATATCATTTAGATTGTTGTTTTTAAAATAATGTTTGCATGTGTCCAGCTTCTAACTTTCTTTTAAAGTGTCATACTCTAGAATAATAAAACCTAGAAGGGCATGTCTAGTTCCCCGCTAATGTTTTGCTATATGTATATGTGCACTTGTCTACTAACTTTGTTTTGTAGCACAACTTGATTCTTTGGTGCCTCAAACAAGGGGGAGCATACACCGAAGGGGAGCACTTGCAAGCGTCCTACTCATTTAAATTGCATCGAATTTCTTGACCATCGATGGTAATTTATTTGATCCATGGATCTATTAAAGCGAATATACAAGGAATGTAATTATCATGGGGATGCAATGAGTAAGGGGGAGCTAGGAGATATATCTAGCCTGGAGGTTGGGTTAAATCCGTAATGATAGAAGACTTCACTCGGATGATGCAAGCTCACCTTTATAGGAAGATAGGATCGGGGATTGTTAAATACAATGAATGGTTCATTCGTACTCCAAATACTTCACCTCATCATACACTTCAAATTCTCCCTCATCCTTACAGGTACTCTTCTCATACTTCAATTATATACTGAACGTACCTACTTCTTTTCAAGTCTTCTTCTCATTTCTCATAACCTTTTTAAATTATCTAAGAAACACAAACCACCTCACACATAATTTCTCATGTTGTCTTCTGTTAGAATACGAAAAAGGGTGTTTCGGGCACTACAATTATAGTTAGTGTAGCTTCTTAGTAAGTTGTAAGGTTGAGTTAGAAAAGCTAACCGGGGGCAAAGGCCCATGTTATTAGCCTACTAATGCCCATGGCCGGCCCATAGCATCAAGAATATACTAAACCCTCTCCACATATGGAGAGGTGTTGGGTGTTCATTTCTCACATTAACTAATATCATTATTATCTTTTTCCTTGATCTTTAAGTGTTATCTAACCATCTCTTTCCCTCTCTAAAACCTAAAGTGAATCCTTCCATTTATGTGTTAAGATATTCTACAATTGGTATTAAGAGCCATGGAGTGTTTGTGAAGATTTTATGTGCGTTTCTTATACCCTTTTGTGCATGAGTTTTGGTTCGAATCCATCAAAGAGTTTTCACCTTTTGAGGGTTTAAAAACCATAAAGCGTTTAACTTTATTTCTTAGTTATCTTAGTATAGACTAGAGGTACAAGAAAAAAAATTTAAAACCATAAAAAATATCATCTTTCTGAGTCTTTTTGGTCAAAACGAGAGTTTTGTACCAAGAATCTTGATATCAAATTTTTCGTGTCAAATACGTAAAGTATTGGTGTTTTTAAGGTTCTAATAGTCTTAGATAGGTAAGAAGTACAAGAAAAATCGGGTAAAAATGTCAAAAAGTGTGTCGTTTTAGGATTTTTGGTTTTTGAGCTTCGTAGTGTTTTGGGCGATTTATACGTGTTACATAGGCGAACTATACGTATTTTTCTCTTCAGGCGATTTATACGTTCCCATAGGCGAATTATACGGGTTATTTAATTAAGGCGATTTATACTTTCACTGAAGGCGATTTATACACGTTGATTTGCTCAGGCGATTTATACGTACAGTTTGTGAAGGCGATTTATACACCGTTGATTTACAAAGGCGGATTTATACGTAAAGTTGTAAAGTGATTTATACATGTTGACTTGCGTAGGTGATTTATACGTAAAGCATTGTAAAGGCGTTTTATATGTGTGTGTATTGCTCCATGGTTGATTTATACGTGTACTTATCAACAAGCGATTTATACGTGATATTTTGTTAAGGCAATTTATACGCATATTTTGCGAAGGTGATTTATACGTTTTACAAGGGAGAACTATACATGTTTATTAGGTGAAATTATTACGGTGTTCATATTGATTTTTAAAATCCGTGAAAATTGGATTTCCCGGTATATTCAAGAATTGTAAAAATCCGTGTATTCAACGACTCAACTTCTTTAATCATTACTCACTTTTACACAACAAACCTCCAATCACTCGCTCAGATCATCTTAATCTTATCACATTAAATTGGATTCATTAATACACCTGGACAAAAGAATACTCTTGTGAGTTATGATACTCTTCGGTGTGACAATCGTCCACTATGTTACGACCATAGACCTGTATGATTCTTAGAAACGTCGAATGGAATTATTATACATACAAAATAAGAGAGCATCGGAAGAATATACTGAATCAGTTGACATGGTCCTCTCATTTGGCTACGGTTGAAAAGAACCGAAAAAAAAAACAAAATATAAACAAATAAAAACCAAAGGTGTGAATCAGAACAAAGAATATGCTGAATTATCTGCTGCTATGAAAATTTAGCTGTTATGATATGAAAGCTAAATATTCTGTTCTTTAAGGTCTTCCTGCAGATATCTATTCTCTTTGTGAATCTATAGAGTTGTAAAGATTTATGGGAGAGAGTTCAGTTATTGATGCAAGGTACCTCTTTGACAAAGCGGATGAGAGTCGTAAGACTGTATGATGCCAGTTGATAGTTTACTCTCATCAAGGGGGGAGTCACTTCACCGTTATGAACATCTATAAAATGAAAATGAGAGCAGTTCAAGTTAATATAAGTTCTTAAAAGTCTTCGCCTAAATGGGGAGTAAGTTTGTAGACTCGATGTCAAGCTTGTTAAAGATTTGATACCTCAACTTTGCTCAACTTATGCATATCTTGAACAACATGAACTCTATGCAAATGAAGTCCGTATTATGCGTGAACGCAATCAAGATCCACTTGCATTCGTTGCAAATCAGCAGATGACACCACCTCACTTCAACACTTATCAGTCTTATCAGTATTCTTACAACAATCCTCAACTTTAACAACAGTTTTCACCATCACAACAGTGGATCATTTTCAACCCAATAAACATTACTATCTCATTATCTCACAAACTCCAATTCAATCATTCATCCACTCCACCATCACATATATTTTAGTCTCAAATGAATCATCAAACCTCAACTGTTCCACAAGTAATTCCATAAGTTGCTTATCAATCACCTCAAGCTCCCACTCAAACTTATGGGATAACATATAGACACCGTTTGTAGACTCAGGTTTTGTTGTTCTTGTGTTTTCTCCTGGAGATGATCCAATTGCTTGTCTCAATAAAGCAATGGCTTTTCAAACGCTATAGCTTATTCAAGTTCCCTTATACCACTAATCAACCAATAATCAACTCAGAACTTCCTCGAATCCAAGAAACTAAGCCACTATTCAAGATGGCAGAGTCACAGTGCAACAAGGGAGACAAGGTCAAAGTTATTCTGGTACTGGGTATAAGAGTAATGCTACTATCTTTGGGGGAAACAATGCAAAAGGATAGGCAAGGGTTGTTAAATGCTATAACTGTCAAGGTGAAGGGCATATGGCTAGACAATGCACTCAGCCTAAGTGACCAAGGAATGCAGCATGGTATAAGGAGAAAGCAATGTTAGCTGAAGCTCAGAAAGCTGGACAAATTTTGGATGAAGAGCAACTCGCATTTCTTGCAGATCCAGGGGTTCCAGATGATCATGCTGTTCAGACAATCATTCTAAACAACGCTGCTTTTCAGACTGAGGATTTTGATACTTATAATTCTAACTATTATGATATCTCGAATGCTCAAGCGGTTCTCATGGCCAACATTTCCAACTATGGTTCTGACGTCATCTCAGAGGTACCTCATTCTGAAACCAATCTTAATGATATGGAAAATCAAGATGTGCAGGCAATGCAGGATTTTGAACAAACACCAGCTGTGGATTTTACAGATAATGAGATACATAGTGATAGCAATATCATTTCGTATTCTCAATATTTGCAAGAAACCCAACAGGCAAATGTTCAAGATACTCATTTGCAGGCACAACAAGATTCAATGATATTATCTGTGATAGAACAAATGATTAATCATGTAAATAATTAGGAAATGGCTAATAAGGAACAGAATAATGAATCAGTAACCACTGAGCTAGAAAGATATAAAGAACGAGTCAAAACTTTTAGACAACGTCTTAATATTGATTTAAGTAGTCATGAAAAAATGATTGATTCTCAAATGGATGATATGATTAGGGAGAAGCTTGCACCGAAAGAACAAGTTGACTCACTTGAGCAAAATCTTTCAAAACAAATCAAAGAAAAGGAATGTTTATTGCAAACATTCACGGTTTTCAAAAATGAATCCAAAGAAAAGGAAGATAAATATATGGAAAACAAAATTGATTTGGAAAAGAAGATAAAAGAACTTGATAATATTCTTTTTAAAGTGGGTCAATCTGCTCAAACAGTGCACATGTTAACTAAGCCACAAGCCTTCTATGATAATATACACAAACAAGCTCTAGGTTATCAAAATCCGTTTTATCTTAGGAAAGCTCAGCGGATTAAACCAACCTTGTATGATGGTATTGTTATGTCTGATAAACATGTTGCTATGCCTGTGATTGATGATGAGGAAACATTGATTTTGGAAGAAAAGAGTCGATCAAAAATGTCTGAAAAAGCAAAGGATCCAGAGATTATTAATAAAAACATTTCTCATAAACCTATTGATTATGAAAAATTAAATAGACTTTCTGAAGATTTTGGGAAACGTTTTACTCCACAACAAGAAATGGATGCTGAACAAGCGTTCTGGTTGCGTATATCCAATCCTACCAGTAAACCTTCTGATGCATCCCCTGTCAAAATAGAAGCACCTAAGGAACTTCCTAAGGTTAGCTTGGTGAATGAAAGCCTTAAAAAGCTTAAATTTCACCTTGCCAGGTTTGACAATGTGGTGAAGATAAGGACTACACCTGATGCTTGTAAAGAATGTAAATGAGGGTTTAAACATACTAAAACTGTGTTTAACAATGAAATTATTCCATTTCTAAAATTTTTAAAAGACATCTTCAATGTGTTTGATAGAGATCTTCTAAATGAAATAATGGAAGTACAGACAGTTGTTGACCAAATGGACGATGATGTTCAACAGTCTTCAGTCGACAAACAATGTTTAGAAATAGCTGAGAAAGAATTACTTTTGGAAAATGATTGACTCTTATAACAAATCATGTCTCAAGATGTTCTTTTAACTGTGATGAATTCTATGTCTTTATTTGATAAATCTGTGAATATGGATATAAAGAGAAATGAATCTTATGATAAGTGTTTCAATCTTGAGGCCGAGCTTTTGAAATCACAAAATGCGTTTAATGATCTTTTGAAAAGTTACTCACAACTTGAAAAACATTGTATTTCTCTTGAATTGTCAATACAACTTAATTAAGAATTTTTTTAAAAAGATGATTCTTGTAATAATCAAAATGCTCTCAAAATTCTAGAATTTTTTGAAAATAATGATTTGAAAGCCCAGCTTCAAGACAAAGACAGTACCATTTGTAAGTTGAAGGATATTATAAAATCAATGAGAGAAATTCCAAGGAAGAGAATGTCAAGTATGATTATGGTGAAATAGAGACCAAAAATGTAGAACTTGCGAATAGTGTAGCAAAACTAATTTCAGAAAACGAGTGTCTTTGTAATAAAATTAATCATGTGAAACAGGTTTTTAACGAGTAGTTTGACTCAATCAAAAAGACATGTGTTCGTACTAAAGAACAGAGTGACTCTTTAATTGATAAACTGAACTTAAAATCTGCAGAAAATGAGGATTTAAAAGCTCAAATTCAAGATAAGGTTTTTGTGATAACGTCATTGAAAAACAGTTTACGAAAAGTAAAAGGAAAAGAAATTGTTGATGTTGCAGCAAAAATACCATCTTCCAACACTATTGTTCCAGTAATGTTCAAGCTAGAATTAGAATTGTTGGCTCCTAGGTTATTGTAAAATAGGGAAGCTTACATAGATTACCTTAAGTACACTCGAAAACAAGCTGATATTCTTTAGGGAATAGTCGAACAAGCTAAAGTAGAACAACCTTTAGATAAAGAGTTAGACTTTGCTTGTAAGCTCTTTATTGATACACACACGAAATTAGATGAGACAAAATGAATAAAAGAATGAAACACAAGGTCTAACAGTTGGGTAGAATGAGAATCTACAAAAATGAAGAATCTAGAAGATCTCCTAAGAATAAAAATAGGACGCAGAAGATATTGCCGTAATGTTTAAATGATCTAGTTGTCTAATGTTTATCTTTTTTCCTTTGATTAAGTCTTTGGACCTCCTTATGTACACTTAAAAGAGGTTCCAGGCGTTAGTTTAGTGGTGTCAAGATGTAACACCTAAACGTGTGTGTGTAGGCGAGAGTCTTATTATAGACACAGACCGATAGTGCTTTTAGCCTAAAGGTCAAGGTTAACTTTGAACCTGTTATATCATTGAATTTTAACTGTTTCTACCATTGATTAAGGAAGATTGGTGCTAGAGTAATTGTTTATAGTATAAAGATAATGAAGAAATAACCTTGATAGATATTCCAATGTTCTTAGCTATTTCCGCTATGCTATACACTTTATGTTCAATTTGTTATCATTATCCTAGATATAAAGATCTAAACAATATGAGCTATAAACGATCCAAGAACTATCACGTGTTTTAGTTCTATCAGGTGGTATCAAAGCCACGGGGCTCTTGATCTAGGATTCAACATGGTTTTATAATCAAATTTATGGAAGAAAAAGGATTTCTGGATTTTGGTAAACTGTCAAATTCGGTGAATAGGAAATTTCAGTGAATTAGGACTTTCACCAAACCCTAATTTGGTAAAGCAAATTGTATGGTTTTTCAAGGTTTTATTTTCTTTTAGGTTTCAGTTCTCATGATTTTAAAGGCGAGATTGATTTAGCTATTCATGCATAATTTATTAACAAACCCAATTAAGGGGTTTAATGCTATATAAGCATTGAATCTTCAAGATTCTGATTATTAGGATACATGGTTTAGGGTTTGCTGTTTAAATTCGTGTTGAATTTCGCTAAAGAAGAAGGATCTTACTGCATATTTGTTTTAAACCTTAAACATCTAAAGTCAATTATCGTTTTCTCTTTTTAAATTCTGGTATTGATCTTGGTTCATTACAAGTCGTTATTCTAGAAGGTTTCTTTTGATCAAATAGATTAATTTTGCTCCTAGTAATGGAAGCAGGATGCGATGTCAGTGATGGTACTGGTATGAAGAATGTTTCCTGAAGAACCAGCAATGATGATAGGTTTTTGGTTAAACATTGCTGTGGTCACGATAAGATACAAGGTTTTGTAGAAGTATTAATGTTGGCAACGATGATGATCGCTGTGAAATCCTAATATACTTTTTAGGGTTCGTGATTTCTTTTGAAGCTTATAGGGTTTTAGGTTTTTCTGATTCCTTTTCAATAGCTGTTGTTAATTTTAGGCAGTCTTAAATTATCAAGGTGTGAAACATTCCCAGGAAGTAGCGGATACAAAGGTTTTAATATTTGGTTATTTTCAATTTTGGAACTAAGATACAGGCATGTCTTGCTGGTTTCAATGTTTGAATCTGATATGGTTTGGATTTTTCTTTGTCGCGCATCCTTTCGGCAGCATTTAGATTAGCAGATTTGTTTTGTTTATATATCAGTTAAGTGATTTGCAGTTTAAACGATGATGGGTATAATGTTATTTGCTTTACATAACGCAGTTACTATGTTACAAATGCTGTCAAGGATTAATGCTGCTTGTTTAACATGATATAATGCTGCTACGATTTTTGGTTAATACTGCAATATACACACTTAATGTTGCTTGCTTAGATTTTTAGTACCGTAAGGTTGAAAGGTAGTTTACTACTGCGTCCTAGAGTTAATGCTACCAAAGAAATAATTAGTGTTGTTGTCCCCCCTATTTGTAAGTACTGCTGGGTAATTCGTTACTACCGCCAAGGGAAAGTTTATACTGCCAGATGAATTTTAGTATTGCTCGTTGAAAGTTTATACTGCTCGACCTAATAGTTTCAACTGCCAGCTTTGCCTGATATCAGACAGAACACACAGACGGATCTCAGACAGAACAGAAAAACCAAGTTTGATTGATTTTGGTTTTTATTGTTTGGTTTTTAGATTGGGATTTATTTTAAATGTTCTTAAACGTTTAATGACTCGGTTTTGGATTTCTTGGATTAATTGATTACGAAGAAGATTGTTTATTGCCTATTTGAAGTTGAAATGTAGTTGTTTGGGTTCGTGTTCTTATTATACCTTTTAGCAGGAGGTAACTTGTTCGTGCTTACAATGTTGTGACGAAGACTTGTCAAATCTATCAAAGGTGTGTGATTTACAAACTTATGGTGCTCAATGCACATATTTGCTATCACTTTGGTTATGTGTCTCATAGAAGATGCGGATTTTGTCAAGAGGTTGCGATCTACTTATACTTTGGTCTTGGTATGAGTTCCAAGTCACATAGATAGTACAAGATATAAGACAAAAGTTTGGGTTATTCTACTTCAGCATCAAGTTCGTTATACTTAGTTTTCTTCATCAGTATTCATTACATAGAGCCTACAGAATTGAAGATTCCAGAAATGCTTACAACTGGTTTTTAGGGAAGCTATTGTAGAAATGTTGTAACCAATTAAATGTAGCAATGAGGTGAAGGTTTTTACTACTGCTAGTCATTATTACTCTAGCTAGTGTGAGTTCTACTACTCAAGTATCATTTTCTTATTGTGCTTAATGGGGGGTTAATTTGAGATTCGAAGCTGGATTAAGAAGTGTGATATTGGTTTGTAGTGGTAAAGATTAAAGTTGCTTATATTCATATGTCCCCAATTAGATTATGATAAAAAAAAGGGGAAGAAGATGTTAACAGGTACAATTGGCAACTTGTAGATCCTTGGTGTGACATGGTACAAAGGAAATCTGATTGAGGGGAAGTTTGTTTCATTTAGGGAGATCAACGATCTCAACTTCTCTATTTCAGGGGAAGTTTGTACATGACTATTTATATGTTTTGTCATCATCAAATAGGGGAAGATTATTGGGAAATTTGATGAGACAAAAATGGAGATAAAAGAATTGAAACACAATGTAGGGTCTAAGTTGGGTAGATGGAATTCTACAAAAGATGAAGATTCTGGAAGATCTCCTTAAGAAGATAAAGATAACAGAAGATATTCCTTAATGTTTAAATGATTTAGTTGTCTAATGTTTATCTTTCTTTGTAAGTCTTGGACTCCTTATGTTATAAAAGGAGGTTACAGGCGTGTAGTTTAGTGTGTCAAGATGTAAACACCTAAACGTGTGTGTGTGTAGGCGTAAGTCTTATTATAGACGCCTAGTGTTTAGCCTCAAGGTCAAGGTAACTTGATCCTGTTATAGTTCATTGATATAACCGTTCTACCATTGATCAAGGTAGAATTGGGGCTTGGAGTAATTGTTATAGTAAAGATAATGAAGAAAAACCTTGTTATGATATCAATCAAAATAGGGAAGCTCACAAAGATTACCTTAAGTACACTCAGGAACAAGCTGATATTCTTCGAGGAATAGTCAAACAAGCTAATGCAAAACTACATTTAGATAACGCGTTAGACTTTGCCTATAAACATGCCTAACGAATTCAAGAGTTACTTATATATGTTCGAGATACATGCCCTAATTCAATTAAACCTAGTGCGAATAAGGTTTCTGTCACACACAAAAACAATGTTAAGAAAGTTAGGTTTGCTAAACCTCTCACATCCTCAAGCAACATTAAACAGGTATAGTCATCAAAAACATCAGATTCTATTAGTAAAAGCAGATCAAAGCCTACTGGCAATAAAAGGAATGATAGGATCTCGCAAACACCAAGTAGGAACATAAAGAATAAAGTAGAAGCCCAACCTAGGAAAGTTAATAAAAAGAATCATGTTGTTGAACCTATTTGTGATAATACAACGACGTTCGGTCATGACCTAATCCAGTTAATGTTCAATTTTAGATATACGCTCTAAAAGTGTTTTCAAGGTCAATGCATAGAGGTCAGATGCGTTGTACGGTCACCCTTAACGTTATCAGTGGTATGATGGTTGGCAACTTAGTTTCAAATATAACATGTTCTAGTTCGTACCTTAGTATAATATACATATACTATTTAAGTATCAATAGGTAAGTAATATAAGAAGACTCGGATAATAAGTATTTAGGAAAATACTTCGATAAGTCCATTCGGTAGCCTTACTTACTTTAATTATATGCATAGTTATAGGAAAAGAGACATTTATTCATACTAAATGACTTGGAGAAGTTTCATATTTTATAATTATAAAATATATATTTTTCGTCTTTTAGTCGACTTATTAAAATAATAATATTTTATTATTTTGTCGTAAAATAAGTTTTGACTAAAAATCTAAGTACATGATTTTTACAAAAATTCAGCATGAACCGTTCGTTTATGCAACGTTTTCCAAGGTTCCAAACCTCAATTTTGTTAGGAACTGAAAAAAAACTCGGTCACTTCTAAAGTTATAATAGTATAGCTCGTAGCATAATATTTGAGAACTTACCAAGCTAATCGGGTCAACATAAGTCGTCCTTATGTTGACCGGCCAATGCAAGGTATAAATACCCCTCTCCATGCCTTGGAGAGGGTTGGTTGCTCATTTGGTTAGTCACATAATATATTTTCCTTTCTTTCTCTCACTAAGTGCTACAACCCTCCTTTATCTCTCTAAACTTTCTATCTTGTATATTGTTAAGTGATTTGATACTTCTACAATTGGTATCAGTCACCATGGGGTGATATCATGAGCTTGTGTGCGTTTATATCTTGTTTAGATCATTAGTTTATGGTTATTTTTGGTTTTGTGAGCTTCAAAATTCAAACCCAGATTTTTTGTTTAAAAGTGTTAAGTTTGTATTTTTAAGCAAGATATGGGCCTAAGATAACTAGTTGTGCAAGAAAAATCAAGGTAAAACATCAAAAAGGGTGTGTTTTTGCATTTTTGTTGAAAAAGTACATTTTGTTTGAAGCAAGCGAAACATGTTTTGAAGGTAGCAAAATATGACATGAAGCTAGCGAAACATGTATTCTAGCGAAATATGTAAGCGAAATATGTTGTGTAGCGAAATATGACAGGTTGACTTCAAGCGAAATATATCATTTCTTGGAAATGAAACTCTGCTTAAATTTTCTTAGGTCAAGCGAAATATGTTCCCAAGCGAAATATGTTTCTAAGCAATTTATGACAGGTTGTTAGTTCAAGCGAGATATGTAGTTGTGTAAGACGAAACTCTGTTCAGTTTTCCTATTTCAAGCGAAACATTACACAAGTCATAATCCAAGCGAAACTTTACATATTCAAGCGAAATATTACAATTGTCATATTCAAGCGAAACATTACAACAGTCACAAAAAGATTTTATTTCCTACGATTTGTCTTACTTTGTAAAATCCCGCGAAATACTTAGATTTCTCGGTTTTAGTGAAGATTTGTAAAATCCCATGGAACATCAATCTTAATTACCAACAACAACAACTCTTAATACAATCCTCCTTTATCACTGTTCGATCACTCGTTAATCATTTCACTTTTTAATTAATTCAAGATGACTACTTTAGCAGAATACATCATTGTTGCTGGAGCTGAGAACTGTCCTCCAATGCTTGAAAAATCAATGTATGATTCATGGGCAAGTCGTATACATCTATTCATCAAATGGAAGAAACATGGTAGGATGATGCTTGATTCAATCGATAATAGTTCATTAGTTTATCCAACTGTTAAAGAAAATGGACAAACCAGACCTAAGAAATACTCCGAACTCACTAAAGCACAACAACTTCAAGATGATTGTGATGTTCAAGAAACGAATATCATTCTTCACGGTCTTCCACCCGATGTGTATGCACTTATTAACAATTAAGAGGCGGCTAAAGATATTTGGGATAGAGTCAAGATGCTAATGAAAGGCACTGAATTATCATACCAATAACGTAAATGCAGATTGTATAACTTGTTTGATAAGTTTGCTTATGTTCAGGGCGAAACACTGTATGAGTACTACTGGAGATTCTCTCAGCTGATCAATGACATGCATACTATTGGGATGACCATGCAACAAGTTCAAGTCAATACCAAGTTTCAAAATGCTCTTCCATCAGAATGGAGCAAGTTTGTCACTGATGTAAAGTTAGCTAAGAGTTTGTATACCACAACCTATGATCAATTATATGCATACCTTAGTCAATATGAATGACATGCTAATGAAGTTCGTATCTTACATGAAAGATATCCGGATCCTCTTGCATTCGTAGCCAACTCTCCAACTCTATATAATCCATCTCAGTCACCATAACATTCAGGTTCTTTAATGTATCCACCTCCTTAACAATTCACACCAGTTTATGCAGCACCCATTCATCATCAACAACATCATACTCCAGTCACTCCACAACAACATCTAATTTCCCATTAACCATTCATATCTCCTTCAATGACACAACAATCTCATGCTAAATTTCCCCAATTGGACTCCGGTCTCACTGTTCCTATGTTTCAGTAAGGAGAAGATCCGATTGAATGCATCAACAAAGCAATGGCATTTTTGTCTGCTATAGCATCAAGGTTTCCAACATCCAACAATCAACTCAGAACATCGTCTATTCCTATAAATCAAGCAACCATTTAAGATGGTAGAGTCACCGTTTAACAAGTTCAAGGAAGACAAAATCAGAGTTATACTGGTACAGGAAACAAAGGAATTGATACTACTTCAAAAGGAAATGTTGCAGTTGGTCCATCAAGAGTTGTAAAGTGTTATAACTGTCAAGGAGAAAGGTATATGGTAAGATAGGGTACTCAACCAAAAAGGCCAAGGAATGCTGGTTTAAGGAGAAATTGATGTTAGTCGAAGCTCGGGAAGCGGATCAAATATTGGATGAAGAGCAACTTGCATTTTTAATAGACCCTGGTATATTAGAAACTCCAGTTGCTCAGCAGACAATCCCTTAGAATTTAGCTTTCCAGACAGACGACTTGGATGCATATGACATAGATTGTAATGACTTATCCTTGGCTAAAGCGGTTCTGATGGCAAATCTTTTAAGCTGTGATTCTGAAGATCTCTCTAAGGTACCATATTCTGATTCTTATCCGAACGATATGATTAATCAGGATGTGTATGTGACATTTCACGTTTCAAGGTCAATATTAAATCCCGACTTAATTTTTATTTTTACGTTTGAGTAAAATTATGAGTTTTGCTATTTAGCCGATTTGGTGAAAATTCTCGTTCTAATAATTCGCGAGCCGTGCTTAAGATCGTTATCCGTTTAAGCATCCTAATAAGTTAAAAGTTCTATATTATGCCTCGTTGGCTCGAAATTTTTTTATTTTTATAATCCTCATTTGTTCCCACGTCTTAGCCGAAATCCTTGTTAAAAATTATATACACATTAGTATACCTTTTAAAAACCTTTACTTGTACAAAAATAATACAACAATTTTTGAAAAAAAAAATAATAAAAATAGGACCATAGCCCCCTCTTTGCCGCCCTATCAGGATCATCAATGTCACACCCCGTAAATTTTAGGTCATTATTTTAAACTTTTCTGTTTATTAATTTGACTGTTATAAGTTACGTGATAAATTTACCATTAAACCGGGAGGTTGTCTTGCGTAAATCTGAAAATCATCATCGGATGCGTTCCGACTATGGACTTGGATTAGTCTGCGTGTTATATGAGTTATTTTATCATTTTAACGTGTTACGTGGATTGCGTATACTCTCGTTTACAATTATTAGGTTTCTCGTGTGTGTTTTACGTTTTTCGCGTTTTTGATCAAACTGAACCCCGGAAACCCACAACCTTTTCGTGTAAACTCTAGTTATCGTATGTATCATTTTTAAAAGTCATAGATTTCGTGTATATCCCCCTACTCCACTTCACACGCATGCACACTCTAAATTAATTCCCATGGAATATTTTCTCTTTAATTTGAAACTTATGCATGCATAAGTGAGATAGTGACCTCTTTATCTTAACCTTCCCATGCACCAACACCTCTCTTACATAATTTTTCACCTTGTATGTGAGGACCACAAAGTCACTAACTTGAAATGGATTTAATTAACTAGACTTGAAGCCAAAGCAAAACAATGAACCCTTCCCCCCCCTCCTTGGCCTATATCGGACGAACCACAAGAACCATGAGGTCCTTGGTTCACTCTTTTTGCTAGTCACCCACTCCTAGCCCCAAAAATATCTTAAACCCTAGAACATTTCCCTATATAAACACCACTTATGAGAATTTTAGGTCATTCATCACAATACTAGCCTCAACAAAAATTCACACATCTCTCCCTTTCTTTCTTTTGGTCTCGGCAAGAAAACAACACCAACAACATTCCATAGTTTTGATTTTGTTCAAGATCCATCTATTTCAATCTTATTTCTAACCATATCTAAGGGTGTTCTAAAGGTTTGATCATAGTTTTTCAAGGTTTTTCAAGATCTCAATAGTTAAGGTTTTTCATCATGTTTGGGTTTATTCAAGATCAATATATTTGGGTTTGATCTTGTGTGTTCATCCTTGTTCGTCTCATTTTTGTAAGTGTACTTTTGATATCACTTTCATTTCTTTCTTTTATATAACTCTTGATTATATTTTATATATCCTTTTGTGTTTATGCAAGTATTTTGAAAATAAACAATATGGTTTTTTTTGAACTAATCACTTTTATGCATTCTTTAAATTTACATATTATCATTTTGGTAAGAATGAGTGATCATGTGGGTTGCAACAATAGTGATGATGGGATTAGGTTAGATTAAGAGTGGTTTTGTTGGTTGGTTTAGTAGTGATCGGGATTAGGCTAGAATAAGCATTATTGTGGTGTTTGGATAGATTTTTGGAAGTATTTATGAAAAGACATGTTGCTGATCCAAAATATAAATGAGGTTTTAGGACACTTCAAAATATTTTCAATAGTCGAGAAAGTAGTTTTTGGATAGCTCTTTTCGTATAGATATATTTCCATAAATCGAACACTAAAAACGGACTTAAAACGGCCATGTGATGGCGAAATGAATTTCGAAACACTTTTCGGAAAAACAAATAATGTGTTTGCTGTTAGGAATAGAAAAAAAGGCTTTCTAACACTTTCGGGTTTATTTGAGCTTTTTAAACATTGGCGAAACATATAGTAACATTAGTATATTAAGCGGGAACACTAGAAACATCATGAACATTATTATGTGATGTCGAGGATCATAAAATCGTTAGATTTCTAAAAATAATAACTTTTAGTAAACATTAGCGAAATAGACATAAAAGATGAATGTTTAGGTTTCGCAAGTACGTGGTTGGAGATTGGACTTAACAAATATAAGGGACGGTATTAACGACACGAAACTAAAAACTTTCCAAAAATAGAAACTTACTAAAAATGAAAAATGTTCAGATAAATGTAGAAACTTAACAAAAAAACTCTATAATATTGTTTAGTCACGTTTTGCTAAATAAAATAAAGCACAAACACATGGATGTTGTCTTTTTCTCTTGAGCGTTTTGTACAAGTTTCGTGAATCTTTCGTTTTCCTAAGACGCGTCATTTATTTAGGTCGCGTGTAGGATATCTCGGCTTATTACTTCTTCGTTGATTATCAATTCATCATTTGCTTAAGGTGAGTTCATAGCCCTACTTTTTATTGATTTACAAATGCTTTACTTTGGGGTGAGAAACATCGTTTACTTTCTAAAATGGACACAAGTACTTTACGTGAGTTTTACATGTTTATGTGTTGCCTAAGTTTTGCCTACAAATCACTATTGCTCGAATTATCATGAACCGTTAATTACCTATGACTGACTCGGTTGGTTAAGTGAGCGCGAGTGAATAAATAGATCTATTGGGAATAATTATCCCTATCCGGGTAAGAAACACTTACTGTTCGAGTTGGCCAAGAACAACAGATCTATGTCACGTCGATTTACGTTTTGGTAGTCTTTGATTTGGGACACCGGTTAGAGCAGGATTCCTATGTGAGATGTGATGATATTCCATCTTTTGTTATTAGCTTCGGTTTCATGAGCTTAGTGCAACAGTAAATACTTTTTATGCGATACTGAATCTGTTATAGTAGTCGCATGCGTTTTGAAATCTTGTGGTTCACTCTTACAATAACTTAAACCTATGAATTCACCAATATTATGTTGACGTTTTAAACATGTTTTCTCAGGTGTTTAGCTTGGATTAATTCAGGATGCTAGTTGGAGTTTGTGTGCTATGTGACTTTACCAATTTCAAGACCTATCTTTTATATTTACTCATTGTTGATTGTCAAACATGTGATTCTGTCCAGGCCCCGTTTGGGGGTGTGACAGATTGGTAATCAGAGCCAAGGTTATAGAGAACCAGGTAGTTAGGTCTTATCTATAACCATGTATCTGGTCTTTTCCTATGTGGCTTCTCTCTGTCTAGTGCTTTCTATCCTTGCTATATTATACATATATATAATATATTATATATATATATATTTATATATATATAGATATATAATAATTATATATATATATATATATATATATATATATATATATATATATAAAGATATATATTAATATTATAGAAATACTAAAATATATATATTGCCATATTTACCTTGCCATTCATTTCATCATTTCTTTATGCCTTGCATGGTTTCATATAAAGGAGATTTATATAAACTTTTTCTTGTGCAGATTATGGCTACTTCAGCTATTGTTGTTTCTTCTGATTCTTTTGATGAGAGTGTGGGATCACTGCCCTCTCGGGTTATTCTTTTTGTTGCTATCTCTACTGTTATTTCTTCTATTCTCGTAATTGCTTTAGAGATTTCTGCCACTGCACCAGTTGCTCTGGTGGTTGAGATGACTGTTGTCGCTCCACCTAATGGGTTGCGTGATCTAATCCTGTATTTAGATTTTGATTCTGATTCACCAGATGAGATGGCTTCACCAGAGCACATTTCCCTGCTACTAGTTATTTCACCATTCTTATGCACTAATTCCTCAAAGGCTTCTGATTCTTCTGATGGACCACCTTCTCAGGATCCATATGTGATGGTTGTTGCTCGTTGGAGGAGAAAGGTAGCATCACATCCACCATCGTCATCTGAGTTTCCTATTGCTCCGGTTACTGCCTCGCCCAGGATTCATCGATGGTCAGTGATTCTTATCCGACCCGGGGAGGCTATTCCTTTTGATCGACCTTACCGCACCTATCTTAATGGGCCGCGTAAGTTGTTGACTGCGAGGAAGAGAGTTGGACCTATTCCTACACGTAGAATTGCATGGAGGTGTGTATCACCTCGTGCTTTAGACCACCGCTCATTTTCTTCTAGTTCATCTTCGGATTCATCACCAGTTCATTCTTCGAGTTTGGATGCACATGATCAGGCTCATTCTAGATCTTCGACTAGAGTTATATCACCTAGATTGGTTTACCCTCTAGTGAGAGCACCATGACATAGTGAGGCATTTGATCGTTGGTATGCTGCTCCATTGTCTACTTTTTATCCATCGACTACATTAGAGTCATCATGAGGAGATTCATCTGAGAGACCACTGCATTCATCTTCACATTCTGCTGGACCATCTCGCAAGAGATGTAGGTCCCCGTATAATTCTGTACCATCATCTACACTAGTTATGGGATCATTAGCTCCTACCCGTGATGATCTCTTACTACCTCGTAAGACATTCAGAGATTCATATTCGTCCGAGGCTAGCATGGAGGAGGATATCAAGGTCTATACTACAAAGACTGAGGTTGACATAGAGTTAGGTATTGGTGATAGAGATGATGTTGGACCCTAGGGATGTCAAGGATGACACAAAGGTGTATGAGGCAGAGACCAATGCTGGAGACACGGTTGTGTTGGGTATTGATCTGATGTGAGCACCGATAGTTGAGGAGGAGATTGTTGAGCCAGATGGAGAGTATTCTTCTGATTTGTCTAGAACTAGAGATGGCATTGTTAAGTCATTCGAGGATATGCCGATTGACTTGGATGATGTTGTGCGTGACTTTTACCATCACATGTCTGAGGTTTTTATTGATAGGATTGTCGAGATTGAGACCATTCAAAGACAGTTGGAGGCCGATCAAGTGATAGCTAGTAGAGAGAGATCGAGGATGGTTGAGAGGATTGAGAGCTTGAGGTTAGAGAACCTCAAGGTTCGTGCTTTGTTGGGTATCGAGAGAGATCATGTGGACAATCTTCGTCTTCACATGTCTTGTTCTCAGGAGGAGTTTCGTCAGATTCGTGAGGATCGTGACGAGGCTAGGAGGAGGTTTAGGAGATTGGAGTCGTTCATTAAGAGGCGTTTGGGATTTTGCCCTTAGTATGATAGTGATATGATTATGTAGGACATTAGACTATGGTTAGGTCTAGATGTTAGTAATAGTCATATTGTAAATCAAGTACCCCCATCACGGGTTGATGTATCGAATCTTATTATGATCTATATGAAATCCTATTTTGTTTTCTTATCATGTGTTCATCCTTGATGCGATGTTATTAACTTATTTGTACTAGCAAAATGTGTTGTTATTATATTCTATTTCATGCCATGTATATAAAATTTTATTATTAGAAATTATGCATCATTTCAAAATCTCACCATGTGTTGTGTCTTGTGATGTAGAACAATGACTAACACTCGTTCCGGAATGACCCTACTGCAATCGAAGAAATGATCAACCAACGTGTAAACGCAGCTCTAGAGGCTCGCCAGGTTAACAAAAATCTTAGACTCAGGAATGGGAATGATAATAGAGGAGGAGATGATAATGGAAATGGTAACAATGGAGGTGATAACGGTAACGGTAATAGGAACCACAATGTGAATGGAAGAGGTGATAGGCATGTTGCTCGTGAGTGTACTTACCAAGACTTCATGAAATGTCAGCCGCTCAACTTCAAAGGAATAGAGGGTGTTGTTGGTTTGATATGATGGAGCGAGAAGATGGAAATAGTGTTTCACATCAGCAACTGTCCGAAGAGATATCAGGTGAAGTATGCTACTTGCACTTTGCTCGACAGTGCATTAACCTGGTGGAACTCACATAAGATAACTATTAGGACTGATGTTGCATACGCTTTGTTTTGGAGAGAGCTTTTGAAGCCGATGACAAAAGTGTATTGCCCGAGAAACGAGATTCAAAAGATGGAAATCGAGTTATGAGATTTGAATGTAAAGAACAATGACATGGCTACTTACACTCAAAGGTTCCAAGAACTCACCATGATGTGTACCAAAATGGTCCCTGAGGAGGAAGATCGGGTGGAGAAGTTCATTAGAGGACTCTCCGATAATATCTAAGGAAATGTGATTGCTGTAGAACCTACAAGACTACAAGATGCTGTTCGAATTGCCAACAACTTGATGGATCAAAAGTTAAAGGGCTGTGTTGTAAAAAATGCAGAAAACAAGAGGACGTTGGATGCTAACCATAGAGACAACCGTGGGCAGCAACCACCATTCAAAAGACAGAATACTAAAGGTCAGAATGTGGCTAGAGCATATACGGCTAGTAATAATGAAATGAGGGGTTATGGAGGAACATTGCCTTACTGCAATAGATGTAAGCTACACCACGAGGGATAATGTACTGTGAAGTGTGGTAACTGCAAGAGAGCTGGGCACATGACAAGGGATTGTAGGGCCGCAGTTGCTGCAACTACTCAAGGAACTCCAGGGCCAAATCAGCGGGTTAATACGTGTTATGAGTGTGGAGCTCAAGGACATTTCAAGAGAGATTGTCCCAAGATAAAGAACAAGAACCATGGGAACAAAGCAAGAGTCTCTGATGCAAGAGGCAAAGCATATGTCATTGGAGGAGGTGACGCTAACCCGGGTTCCAACACTGTCACGGGTACGTTCCTTCTCAACGATCATTATGCTTATGTGTTATTTGATTCGGGTGCCGATAGAAGTTTTGTGTCAAGTACTTTTAGTGCATTTCTAGATATCATTCCCTCTACCTTAGATGTTAGCTATGTTGTCGAACTAGCTGACGGAAGGACTTCGAAAACTAGCACTGTGGTTAGAGGCTATACATTAGGATTGTTAGGACACCCATTCAACATTGACTTAATTCCTATAGATCTGGGTAGTTTTGACATCATCATCAGCATGGATTGGTTAGCAAAGAATCATGCGGTGATTATCTGTGACGAGAAGATAGTATGTATTCCTTATGGAAATGTAGTTCTGATAGTTCAAGGAGACAAAAATGATAAGGAGAAGAAATCGACGTTAAGTGTCATATCGTGTGTGAAGGCTCATAAATATATGGAGAAAGGTTGTCAATTATTCCTAGCACAAGTTACGGTGAAGGAAACCAAGGACAAGTCGAAGGAGAAGCGACTTAAAGACGTACCGACTGTACGAGACTTTCCAGAAGTCTTTCCAGAAGACTTACCTGGACTACCAGTAATGCGAACAGTTTAATTTCAAATTGCCTTAGTCCCTGGTGCTGCACCTGTAGCACGAGCCCCGTATAGATTAGCACCATCAGAAATGCAAGAATTGTCTACTCAACTGCAAGAACTTTCTGACAAGGGATTTATAAGACCAAGTTCCTCACCTTGGGGAGCTCTGGTTTTGTTTGTCAAAAAGAAAGACAGATCTTTTCAGATGTGTATCGACTATCGTAAACTTAACAATCTTACTGTGAAGAATCGATAAACACTTCTGAGAATCGATGACTTGTTTGATCAGCTGCAAGGGTCTAGTGTGTACTTGAAGATTGACTTGAGGTCTGGTTATCACCAACTTAGAGTTCATGACGAGGATATCCCAAAGACAACGTTTAGAACTCGCTATGGTCACTATGAGTTCCAAGTGATGCCATTCGGGTTGACTAATGCACCAGCAGTATTCATGGACATGATGAACCGAGTATGCTGACCATACTTAGATAAATTTGTGATCATGTTCATTGATGACATCTTGATCTACTATAAGACCAAGGAAGAACATGATGCACATCTCAGATTAATTTTAGAATTACTCAAGAAGGAAGAATTGTACGCCAAGTTCTTGAAGTGTAATTTTTTGGCTGTCAAAGGTACAATTTCTTGGTCATGCGATTGATAGTAAAGGTATTCATGTTGATCCTACAAAGATTGAGTCAATCAAGGATTGGGAATTACCCAAGATTCCGACAAAAATTCGTCAATTTCTAGGTCTTGCTGGTTACTACCGATGATTTATCGAAGATTTCTCAAAGATTGCCAAGCCTATGACGAAGCTGACTCAGAAAAGCATGAAGTTTGATTAGGGTGAAAAGGAGGAAGCTGCTTTCCAGATGTTGAAATAAAAGTTATGTAGTGCACCTATTTTGGCATTGCCTGAAGGGAGTGAAAACTTTGTGGTTTATTGTGATGCTTCCCACAAGGGATTAGGTGCAGTATTGATGAAGAAGGAGAAGTCATATGATAAGATCGTTTAGCCCATCTAGGATATGTTTTACAAATAACTTATATACGCAGCGGAAATTAAAGAACAATAAGTTATTAAACAAGGTTTTAACCGAACGTTCATAGCCTACAATATTATTATTACGATACCATACTGAAACATGGATCCTATGACCTTGAGGCTACTAATACATAAAGACGACCATAACCACTCGTATAAACTAACTACAACTGTTACCATAAACTAACTATTAGAACTCTCATTTTGGGAGAGATCTAACTATGATGGATGCCTAAAGTACATTTAATACCAATAGACCTCCATTTATAGTATAAAGGAGTCAAGGTTTTACATGAAACTAAAATTGATAATAATGATAAAATTAATTATCTTGAACCCTAATTAAATAATGATAAATGAATTGATGAAATTAATTATCTTTGACCAGTTAGTTATTCAATTCATTATCTTGACCAAGAATCTTTTAATTCTTATCTTTTTGTAAGTAATTCTTTGACTACCAACTTTGGTCCCTTCATGTTTTCCATCTTGTTTCAATCCGTGTTTTGTCTTATCAACAAACTCAAAATAATTCCCAACAATCGTTCCCCTATTTGATAATGACAAAACCCAATAAGCAACAGAACTTATCCCCTGAAGTAATTATACGAAGAAACGAAAACCAGTCTATCCCCTTTTTGAGGTTATAATCAAGTAGGGGTCTTCAAGTAGATAATGTAACCTGTAAGATTGGTTAAAAACATTTAATCAATAAGCTTCCCCTGAAAATATGCTAACCATCTCTTGAATCTCGAGACCAGTAGGCTCTATGTAGTGATCACTGATGAAAGAAAATAGAGTAATAAAACGAGATTTGAGAAGAAGTAGAATCCCTCAACTTGTGTCTTATACTCTTGGACTATCCACGACGGTTGAAACTCAATACTCCTATGTAATAGAGCAGACACGCGATCTCTTATCTCTTGACAAAATCCTCATGTCTTCTATAAATGAGACACTGGAGACACAATAACGTAACTCCTCAAGTGGATACGAATGTGAGCTTGAGCACCTTTAAGGAAAAAATTCACACATTCCTAGATTTTGCAATTCTTCGTCACCATAACGGAGATAATACAAAACAAACAAGGTTACCAAACCTTCCTGCCCCTAAAAGTATGATAGAACAAACGATCTGTGAAACTCAACTAAAACATCAAATAAAGCAAATTCAAATTTTCTTCCTTTCCGTAATCCCTCTTCAATAAATCCCAAAAAACATGAAGCCATAGAATCAATAAGAATAAACTGTTATGTGAATAAAACAGATTCCATCAAGAGATCTAAAACCATCATTATATAAAATCAATTATACCGAAGAAACCCCTTAATAATAAACAATACTTGAAGATCGTATTTGCATATCCAAAAAGGTAGAGAGGAACAGATCATATAGGAAGTTTATTAGCAATTTAAAACTCCAAAACCCCATAAAACTTATCCACAAATCGTTTCTTGAAATTTAGGGTTTTTAGGGTTTTTCTTCAAAAACCTTGTAATCCTAGATCGAGAGCCCCCGAGGCTCTGATACCAATTGATGAATCGTTTAGCCCATCTAGGAGATGTTTTTTACAAATAACTTATAATAAGCGCCAGCGGAAATTAAAGAACAAATAAGTTATTAAACAAGGTTTTATAAAAAAACAAACGAAACAAAATAAAATAAAATAACCGAACACGTTCATACAGCCAAAAAGAGCCTCAAATATTATTAATTACCGATTACCATAAGCTGTAACATGGATCCTATAAACCTTAGGCTACTAAACATATAAGACGCTATAACCTACCTCTAGAAAAAAACTACTATACTGTTACATAACACTAACTATTTACTCATCATTGGGAGAGAACAACTATGATGAGATCCCTAAAGATACATACCTTAAGACCTCCCTTTTGGGGGTGTGTGTGTGGGGGTTATAGTAGAAAAGGAGTCAAGGTTTACATGGAAACTAATAATGATACTAATGATAAATAAATTATCTTTGACCATTAATAATGAAATAATGATGAAATTAAATACTTTGACCAATTAGTTTATTCAATCATATCCCCCTTTGACCAAAACTTTTAATTCTTAATCTTATTGTAGTATTCTTTGACTACAACTTTGGTCCTTCATGTTTCCATCTTGTTTCATTCGTGTTTTGTCTTATCAACTCAAAATATAATTCCCAACATCATAGCTTATACATCCCGCCAACTCAAGATCCATGAGAAGAACTACACGACACATGATTTAGAATTGGGAGCTGTAGTGTTCGCTCTCAAGATATGGAGACACTATCTCTATGGTACGAAGTGCGTTGTATTCACTGATCATAAGAGTTTGCAACATATTCTAGACCAGAAGGAATTGAACATGAGATGATGGTATGTGCTTAATTACACATACCTTTTACCTTTAAAAACGAGCTAAAATAACCAAAAACGGTCTCAAAATGCCAAATATATGCTTGTTTTGCTAATTGTGGTGTGCAGGAAACGGATATCTCACAAAAAGACGAAAAACCAAGCAAAAAAGCGACAAAACAGGACACGAGATAGGAAAGTGTGTGAAGACGAAGCCCAATCAAAGTCAAGTCAACTCCGAGAAGAAAAAGCAAAGAAAAATATAACTTAAGGGG